>LR753896.1:45114-118228 GCA_902729485.2 Mus minutoides
AATGTCAATTCTGCCTCTCTTGTTTATTTTTCTTTTTCACTCTTTTCTACCTCCAGGAAGTTACTTTTTCTTGAGATTTGTGCAGACTTTTTAGTTTGTGACCTGAAGATCATCTTGGGAACTTTTCAGTCTACTTTGTAATGTAGTTTTTTAGATCAACCTCGGGCTTCCTCATAATGTTCTTTTTAAAAAAATTTTTGTTACACTTTTTAAAAGAAATTAATTTTTTTACACTCCATATTCTACACCCCCATCCATCCTCCAACTACTCCACATCCCACAACTCCTCCCCATGCCCTCTGTCTCCACTTGGATGCTCCCACCCCCAACCCACATGACCTCTAAACTCCCTGTGGCCTCCTTATAACATTTTTATTGCCTGCCTTTGATCTATCCAAAAAAGGAAGGCAGTGGGGAGCTCACAGTTGAAAGTGTACCTTTGAAGTGGCTGTTTCACTATGTTTCTGTGACCTTGTTTTCACTAATACTGGAGAAGTAAAAAGCCAAATAACCAGTGTGATACAGATGCTTTGAGATAAGCATGTCACTGAAACTCAGTGGACTAGGATAACTGTAGTTTCTAGGCATTTAGAGATGATAAAATTAGGTACTGCCACTGAAGATTTGGGAGTGGCTAAGTTTTAAGTGTCATAAGAGATTATGTTCAAGACACATTGTTCTGCTTTTCAGATTTTTAGACTAGATACTATGTTAGTAATATTTTCATTGTCCAATTCTGTTATGCATTTGGAGAACTCATTGGATATCTCTCTTTTACTCTACAGGAAGATGAGAATGTTAACAATTAAAGTTAAACTGGGACTTCCACATATTAACAATTAACTTTGAACTTGATTTTCAAATTTTGTTGTTATGCTACTTATTGAAAGACAAATACAGTGGTAGTATATACTGGAGGTAACAACTACTTGGGAGTCTGAGGCAGAAAGTTCATATGAGTTTTGATTCATTGATTTTTATTTTTTATTAATATTTTAAAACATTTGATTTTTTTAAATTTTGTATGTGTATGGGTATTTAGCTTATATGTATGTCTGCACCACATGCATGTTCTTCTGCCTGCAAAGGTCAAAGAAAGCATGAGATATAGCTGTTGACAAGTATGCAGTCAGACATACTTGTCAACAGCGATGTAAGTGCTGGACATCGAATTCAGGTCCTCTGGTAGACAATTTAGTATTCTTGACCAGGACTTTAATGTGATTTTGATTTTTCTAGAATCATGAGTATTAGCCAAAACCAAAGCGTAGATTAAAACGAACAAAGCAAAGAGATGGCAGAAAATCAAAGAAAAAATTAAAGCCTCTTGAAAATCATTGAAGCTGAGTTTTATGGTTGTGATAGGAACTTACATTTATGTGCTCAGAAATTAATTTTTATAACTTGTCTCCTTATAAAACCATGACTTAGAAACTGCATGAAAAAGAAGAGCAATGCCTATGAAGTGCATAATTTGTACCAACTATTTATTTGTCAACATAAAAGATTACATATGCTGGGGGTAGAGCAATGATTGAACACTTGCCTAGAGTAAATGAGGCCCTGGGTTCAATATCTGTCACTCAGAAACATTTCTTAAAATAAAATTATTATAGAAGACAAATCTTGCTTTCCTTTTGTCTATTACAGATGGCACTGATGGTAAAAATGCTAGCCCAAATACAGGTCAGGGTGCCATTTTGCCACTATCCCATTTTGTAAGGTTATTTATTATTTATACATGACACTTGCAAATAAAGTGTTCATGGATAATTTCAATATATTATAAAATAGGTGTTTTAACTTTTGAAAAACCATGCTGAGGTTTTATTTCATAAATCTCAACATATCCAATCATTTTTTCTTGCTCATATTTTGTTTTTATTCTATATTTTTCAAATTCTCTAGGTAAATTATTAATTGTATAAATTTCATCCTGAGGATTATTACAAAACTATGAGACTGAGAAATGAATAAAAGTGTACTCACCATAAAGAATTGCAAGCAGAGACAGGGGCATGACAAGTAGTCCCACAAGCATATCAGCAATGGCTAGGGACATTAAGAAATAATTGGTAGCATTGTGCAGTTTCTTCTCCATGCTTACTGCCATGATAACGAGAATGTTGCCCCCTATTGTCATGATTATAATCACGACGATTGAAAGTGCTGGCCAGTTTTGTACCCCGTCCGGGAATTGAAACAAGCGTCCACCATCGGAGGAATTAAAAGTGTCAGTTACTATAGCTGCTACTGGACTTATGGAAATATCGAACTGCCAAACCAATAGGCCGATTAGGTGCACACTGAAAATTAAATAGAAAAGAGAAAGGAAAATTAGGATCCCTTTACACACAATATATCATATATACTATACAATAGCTTATAGCCCCCTCCCACTACTCTGAACATGATCACCTTCATCCTCCTCATTTCCCATTTCTATCATTTTCTTTTACTGAGTTTAATATAATTTCAAAGTATATTAAAATATTAAATATTACTGCTGTTTCAAAATACAGTATTATTTGACTTGTTGTGATAGTTTATTATTGTCTTTTAGATTTTTATTTTATTTTATTATGTTGTATTACAAAAGACCATTTTCATGTAAGTATAGAAGGTACTTTGAGTATGTCTTCCTCCAACTCAATAGATTCCCACAGTCTCCTTAGACCTCTTTGTCCCTGAGACAGTTTTGCATTTATTTTCATGTCATCTGTCATCCATGAGTAAGTGTATCTATGAATTCAGGGCTCTACAAATGAGAGAAAATATACATATTTGTCCTTCAGAGACAAACTTAATGTTTTATTCTTTATATTTTTAAAATATGAATTTCTTTGAGCTATTCTTTAAGACAGCTGTGACAGAAATCATGGGAGAGTTCTTTAAAGCAGCCAGTGGCCAGACAAGACACTTGGAAGTTGAATTGTGTTGTTCTAAATTTAAAAGAAAGTATAAGACTTTATCAGAACGATTTTCTGAATCATTTTGAAAGCTGCTGTGATAGCAATGCACACTCATTTCTTTTTAGGGGTATTTCCAGGTTCTCGTGCTTGCAAAGGGAGTTTTTGATGGTTGTCTGCTTCTTGCCTTGTGCCGTAAACTTTAATGCTCCCAACTGCCTACCTCATTTGTGTCCTTGGTTTCCTAGGACTTAACTCTAGGCTTATGAATAATGTGTGTAAATGATTAATTCCCGTTTAGGGTAGAGGTAGTGGCAGGAATTAAATCTCTTTAATCATTTTAAATACATATTTTTCCATTGGCCCTTAGAATATACCAGTGTTTCAGGTAAGGTGGCAATCTAAGACAAGGGAGATGTTTGTATTTCACTTTTGTTAATGTCAAATTAATTCCCCTCATAGTGATGAGATTTATTTACATTGCAAACACAAATATTTGCTCAAGATGTGAGCTCCTAAGGTGTGTCCAACAAAACCAACACATGTATCTTCCATGATAAAAAAAAATATGTTCAAAATTTCCTCCCTCCTAGAAGGGGGAAGAAAATAATAAGGGGGCAGTGGGAGGGAGGCATCTGGGTACGAGAGGGGATGGGAAGGGGAAAAGGGGAACAGGATCAGATATAGGGGGACAGGAGAGAAGCCTATAGGACCAAGTGAAAGAATAGAAATACACTGCCTCAGGGGGATGGGAGGTGAGGGGCTCTCTAGAGAATACCAGAGACCCAGGGGGCAAGAGACTCTCAGGACTCAATGGGGGTGACCCTAGCTAAAATGCTCAACATTAGGGAGTGGGAACTCGAAGAGTCCACCTCCAGTAAATAGACAGGGTCTCAAGTGTAGGAACTGGGTTGCCATCCCCCAGTCAAAATTCCTGACCAAGAATTGTTCCAGTCTAAAAGAACACAGTACAAAAATAGAGAAGAGACTGAGGGAAAGGATATCCAATGACTGGCCCAGCTTGGGATGCATCTCATGGGAGGTCACTAAGGCCTTACACTATTACTGATGTGCTTAAAGACAGGAGCCTAGCATGAATGTCCTCTGAGAGATCCTAGTAGAAGCTGACTGACACAGATACAGAAACTTACACCCAACCATTGAACTTAAGTCTGGGACCCCTGTGGTTGAATTAAGGGAAGGACTGAAGAAGCTGAAAGGGAAAACTACCCCATAGGAAGACCAGCAATCTCAACTAACCGAGACCCCAGGGAGCTCTCAGTGACTGAGCCACCAACCAGGTAGCATAAAGGAGCTGGTCTGAGGACCCTGACACATATAGAGCAGAAGACTGACTGGTCTGGCCTCAGTGGAGAAGATGCTCTTAATCACTGGGGAGACTTGAGGTCCCAGGGAAAGGGAAAGTCTGGAGGAGGGAGAACCCTCTCAGAGGTACGAGGGAGAAGGAATGGGATGAAGAACTGTGGGAAGGAAGATAGGAGGGGTGTCATCTATGAAATGTAATAAATAAAATAATTTTTAAAAATTTCCTGTTTGAAAACATCATTTGTGACTGGCTATTCTGGATGAGATCTATTTATTTACTTCTCTCTCTCTCTCTTTCTCTCTAATTTTTATTTTTACTTCTATCTATCTATCTCTTTATTATTTTCAGTTATTACATAGGAGCAAAGGGATTCAGGACTCTGGTTATTCTGCTCAGGGATTATATACTCGTCAAATAGTAGGTTTGGGTTAAGTGAGACTTACAGTGGCTTTGTTCTTGTAGTTGATTCTTTACTAGTCCTTACATTGCATTCCATTGAATTCAACTATTGTTTCATTCCAGGACCACAGTGTTCTGCCCTATCAGCTACATCCTCAATCCCTGCCTTCAGATCTCTAGCATGCGCTACTATTCCTTACAAAATCATTTCCTTATAAGAACATCCTCTCTTTGCCCTTCTCACTTTTTCTCCAGTTCAGCATGTATGTATCTTAAGTTAAGCTCAGTCTTGTAACCATCCTGTCCAAGTCACCTTGGTGTCAGGACTACAGGTTTACAGCACCACAATAAGCAGCCATTTGATTTTCCTAATTGTTCAGTTTATACAAGAAGGAAAGGGGAAGAAACTCTCTAAGTCTTGCCCATGATAGAAGCAACCATAAAAACTAGAATAAGTGGAATTGAGGCTATTATTCCCATATCATCTGAGTAGATGAGTTTTAAAAGTTAATTAGATGCCAGATTATTATTATTCCCCATGCATTATCTTTACAGGCAAAATATTCATATTTTTGATACAGGTCATAGAGTAGCCTGGTCTTATGCAAGCATTTTGAGCATCAAGTAAGCAACCATAAAAGTAACTGTTGTTTTTATTCAAGTAATAGAATTCTTACAGGAGTGAGCGCACCGCGGTGCCCGGGTTCACCATGATTGCTTCAATTTTAAGCAACCAGAGTTTCAAACTGAGAATTGGGAAGTTAACAGAATTGTTTCATTCCCTGAGGAGAGAAAAAAAGAGAAAAGAAAAAAAAAGCATTAGTTGACATATCAAATAACTTGCATATCAAGCAATTAAATGAACTCAATGACCATATTTAGTGTTTAGACCATATTTAGTGTTCATTTAAATATCAGGGAAACATGATATATGGAAGTAATGTAGAATGGCTAAGAACATTTTTTCACTTACTTATAGGCACAAAGCTATTAATTTTTGTAAAATTTCTTGTTTAGGGTCTAGTGCTGTGTGCCTTTACTGCATAGTCCCTTGTTAGGGTAAACAGAGCTTCAAATCAATGTTTTGTGAAGGGAGATATGAATATATCCTTGAGATTTGCAAGTCATTGGGGAAACATAAAATCTAAAATTAATTTACATTTCTAAAATTAAAAGGGTCATCTTATAGTAAAACAAAAACTATAACAAATTTCAAGAATTCATATAACGCAAACATATTTTATAAATTTCTAACTTTTGTTTCTCTTCAAAATGAAATCTACATAGAAATCTATATAGAACTTTATTCATACTTTTGCATTAACCAATAATAGCCACCAGAGGGCAACAATAAGCAGTTTGTAACCAAATAAATACACTAGGCAAGTTTATCATACATTCTAAGTACAGCAGTCCCTCTATGTAATAACTAGTAGTAATTAATGAAATATTACAGTCCAAGCAGATGAGGTAGTATTGAAATGTAAAAACAAAAGGTCAGTTGTATGAGATGATTGAAATAACACTCTTAGCTTCTTTTGTGGACTGAGAAATGACACTACATTTTCGAACAGCTTACATAAAATTTCAGATCGGATGCTTTTTGTTTCTGTAAGTTGTCTTTGAAAGGATTGTTTGAGATATCACAAACTATGTATTGGATTACTACTCATGTATATTCTGTAGCTTTAAATAATGGTTGAGAATTAAAATGTCCAGAAAAAATGAATGCATCTTTGCTGAGCAAAACCTGCCTTGATCCATCTTTAGACAATGAGGGAACGATGTGAGTCTCAGTGACTAACAAAGTAATCTTCAAGGTTTTCTTCATAGAGTTTTGTAACTAAGAACAGAAGTCAAATAGAGAGATCTATGTTCTCTATTCTTCCTCTTTTGTGTTTTTTGAGTTTGGGGTTGAATAAACTTTTTGCCATGTCAAAAAAGTAAATAATAAGTCTATTCTTCCTAAGCTTGTAAAGTGATTTCAAGGTTAATGTCTGTTACATTTCTCAGTTTGCAAGTACCAATTTGGCAATCAGGAGTGTGTGTGTGTGTGTGTGTGTGTGTGTGTGTGTGTGTGCATGTGTGTGTATGGGTGTATGTGGAACTGTGCAGAAAAGAAGGGGCAGTAAATGCTTGAGAACACAACATAATATTGGAAGATCTATTTTATGTAGTTTATATATATTTTCAAGGAATATAAAAATAAAAATTTGTCTTGATTATCTTTGGTGGTCTTAGTTTCTTTCAGAAATGTGGAATAAAATTTCACTAGAAAAAATGTAATTCACCATTTCTCATTTTATTTGACAGAACTTTATTTTCCTAGTCATTGAAATTATCAATTAATTAATAGCAAATACATTTTCTCTATCAGAACTAAAGCAATCATTAATAAATATGGTTTGCCTTTATTCTTCAATATCCACCTTTCAATTCTATCAAAACAGCTCCTTTCTCTTATGAATATATGCAATCTGACTTTGTACTGACTAGAGACTCAAAATATTTTTTAAGAGAGTGGTCTCTGCAAAGTGCTAGGCCATTTTAACTGCCACAAGACAACACATAAGCCTTACTTTTTTTTGAGATATAGAAATAGGTGATGAAAAACTGCTAAATATCAAAGTCATTTAACCTTTCCCTTTTTTATATCTCTAATATATCAAAAGTTTTAAATAATGATAAAAGTTTGAAAACATTTTTAATATTTATTTTTTCACATATCCACAAATTAATATAGTTAAGAGTCAATGGTAATGTAAAATGCAGTATGTTCAAATAGGATTATACTTGAGTACTATCAATTGCACTTGCAAAAGCTACTTATGGTCTTGATCTCATGAAACACTTTATACTCATTCTCAGTCCTGGTATAATTAAACTATTGGTTCAGAAAACACTATGTTTTCTCAGAAATTAACCAACTATATATTATTTCCCTTAGAATTACAGATGAAAACATTGAACAGTAATTCCCTTTCTTAGGTTCCAGTTTTGCTAAGAAAACAATAATTACGAACACTATTATACAAAGAGATTTCCAATTTATTAACTAAAATTAATTTCCATCAAAGTCATGTCTTCTCATGCAGCTAAAACTTGTTTCTTTTAATTTGTTTCAGTTATGTCTCATTTTTCTCCAATACCAAGGGGAAAATGGCCTTCCTCTATCATAGAACTAAAGCATTTACATTTTAGCTTTGATGAAACCAAATGAGAAATTGTCTTGAAGTATTTGTGGAGGTTTAGGAACAAAATATAGGAGGAATAAGATATGTGAATTATATGACACAAATTCTGCTTCATTATAAAATACAATATTTTGCAATAATAAGTGGCATGTATATTTGAATAAGTTTAGAATTACAAAGGAGAGAGAGAGAGAGAGAAAATGCAAAATTCCTCAAACCTCAAATAACTAACAAAGGAAACAAGCAAACTATCTTCTGATTTACACTTCTCATACTCTATTTGTGAGTCAAACATTTAAACTTGGGAGGTTTTGTGTTTTGTGGACTATTATAAACTCCATTTTTAGATGATTAATGAATTGGTTACCCTTTAAGCTGAATCTATTTGACTCCTGTAGAAACTGTGGGCAATTAAAGACAAATGAGTGATGGGATAAGAAAACCTGAATTTAATTAGTTTTTCTGAAATATGAAATAGTAATAATAATAACAATAATAATAGGAGATTAAATCACAAAATGAATTCAATATCAGATCAGTAACTACTCAGATCAACTTCTTATTTTTTCTTGCAGGATTTCTCACAGACACTTAGATGTTGTCTCTAAAGCATTGTAAGATATTTAAGTATCAGTAACAGATTTTGCTCATGAAAAATTGGGGACAAATATTTATTTCTGTCTGATTTTTAGTAGCATGATTTTATAGCAGGTATTAGTTAACAAGCTTCTTAAACATAAGCCTAAACACTGAAATGGTGAACAGTACATTTAAGTGTTGCTCATTAAAACTATGTTTGTATGATAATAGGTTACATCTGTCATTAGCTTATTTCAGAAAACTTATGCAAACACTTGGAAATACTTGAACCTAAATAAGATTACCATTAATTATTCAGAAATAAATTTCAAATTTTCCAAAATCCATGTGATTCACCTAAATAAGGAAAACAATTCTAAATAAATATCTTGAAAAATAATGAAACACAAAGTTAAAACATTTTGTGTGTGAGCACATATGTGTGTGCATGTATGTGTGCATGTGTGTATGTGTATCTTCTTTCCATTTCCGTTAATGAGTCAAGTATAGTGTATAAACTAGTTGATTTAGGGGAAGGGGTGACAGAGATTTTGAAAAGAATAAAATCTTAATGGAAAACAATGGACTTAGGATTATATATACATTATGTTTGAAGACGAAATGGAGGAGTTGGAGAAGGGACTGAAGGAGCTGAGGGAGTTTGCAGCATCAAGGAGGAAGCATCAGTATCAAGAGGTCAGACGTCCCCCCAGAGTTCCCAGGACTGGACCACAAACCAAATAGTACACATGGAGGGGCCCATGGATCTGGCCACATATGTGGCAGAGGACAGCCTTGTTGGACATCAGTGGGAGGGGAGACCCTTGGTCCTGTGAAGGCTCTATACCCCAGTGTAGGGGAATGTCAGGGCATGAAGACAGGAGTTGCTGGGTGGGTGGGGGAGCACCCTCATAGAATCAGGGGGAGGGAGATGGGATAGGGTGTTTCCGAAGGGGAGACCTAGAAAGGGGAAAACATTTGAAATGTTAATAAATAAAATATCCAATAAAAATATTCCTAGGAATGTATAAGCTCTTAATAATTAAAAGTATTAAGGTCTTTTTTAGAAAAGACCTTAAGAACTTATTTGTCTTTTGGTTTTATACCCTCTAGAATTAATCCTTTCAGATTTTGTGTTTGTTTTTTTTTGTTTGTTTGTTTGTTTGTTTATCAATTCTTATTTGGACTTTCCATATTATTTTTTCTTTTTCTTTTTTTTTATTTTATTAGATATTTTCTTTATTTATATTTCAAATTCTATCCTGAAAGTTCCCTATACCCTCCCCCCCCCGTACCTACCCACTCCCACTTGTTGGCCCTGGTGTTCTCCTGTACTGGGGCATATAAAGTTTGTAAGACCTAGGTGCCTCTCTTCCCAATGATGGCCAACTAGGCCATCTTCTGCTACATATGCAACTAGAGACATGAGCTCTGGGGGAACTGATTAGTTTATATTGTTGTTCCACCTATAGGGTTGTAGACCCCTTCAGCTCCTTGGGTACTTTCTCTAGCTCCTCCATTGGTGGCCCTGTGTTCCATCTTATAGATGACTATAAGCTTCCATTTCTGTATTTGCCAGGCACTGGCATAGCCTCACATGAGACAGCTATATCAGGGTCCCTTCAGCAAAATCTTGCTGGCATATGCAATAGGGTCTGGGTTTGGTGGCTGATTATGGGATGAATCCCCAGGTGGGTTAGTCTCTGGGTGGTCCATCCTTTCATCTTAGCTCCAAACTCCTTCCTTGGGTATTTTGTTTCCTATTCTAAGGAGGAATGAAGTATCCACACGCTGTTCTTCTTTCTTCAGATTGGTTTTTACCTTCAGATTTCTTGAAAATTTGTCAGGTAACCATGGTGATATAGCACATTATTTTTACTCACATGAAGTGGAGTTTTTATTAGACTGTAGAATACATAGTAAACAGATGACTTTTATTTTATTTGTGTGTGTGTGTGTGTGTGTGTGTGTGTGTGTGATTGTGTGTCTGTGTCTGTGTTTGTACACTCACATGCATGCCATGGAAGATGTGTTGAGTTCAGGGGGAAATGAGCAGAAGTTACTTCTTTCCTTCTACCATGTGGGGTTTGAGGACTGAACTCAGGTTATCCAACTTGGTCGTAACCACCTTTACTGGCTGAGCCATTTGTCCAGCCCTTGTCTGAATGTGTATGATAAATCATCTAAGAACTGAATATGTAACGTTGCATGAAAGTTTGATTCTATCATTTTCAATGCTCAAAACTAAAGACTCATAATTTAAAATTTTTTCTCTCTTCAACATTATAAAAGGAGATATAAAGATCAGAGAGAGTAAAAGATCAGTGGGAATGCTGTGAAATGCTCTTGTCATGTGACATGACCAGTGTAATCAGGAGGACTGGGCCTTATCCAAGAGACCACTGGGGCCCAAAAGCTGATGGAATCAGAGAGACAGAGAGAGTGGTTGTAGATACCTGCAGGTAGATCTTTGTAGATGCCTTGCAGGGAGAGGAGGGGATAGAAGAAGGTAATAAGTGTGAATATTATCACAATATACAGAATACACATATGAAACTGGCAAAACTTGAATAAGATGTCAATGAAATCTTCTCTCTGATTATTATATGCACTCAGCATTAAGCAGGTGGCTAGATCAAAAGTGAATTGATCACAAATGTTCAGAAGGCTCCTGTGAGAAAAAGAATTTGGGGAATACTCATGTAATCCATTACTAGGACTATGGCATATTAAATGGATGTTCCTTTCAAATTTAAAAGTTTACTATAGCAATTTTTAATGAAGCACTCTTCATTCAAAAAAATTCATGTTTGCTATAAGTAGTAACATGATGTCATTCTTTATGATTTGATGGGAAAAAATTCAGAGACAACAATCAATTGAAATCCTTTCCTACCAGTAAGACCAGGAGCTCCAAATATGGTAAGTTCATTTAGAAATGCATTCTATGAATTTAAATGAAACAAAACACACCATTTTAAATTTTAAGGTCTTAACTTATTCTACAAGCTTGAATTCACAGAACTTCTAAGACTAAAAAATTATAAGGGATCAAATAATCTAGTTCCTTGTCTTCAGGCAGGTCTATATTTAAGTCACTTTGACAAGTTTGACAGTTGATGTTCTTTAGAACAACTTTCAACAGAGGTAATTTCAAAACCCTCCCATGTACAGCAATCTGCTCTTTTAGGAAATGTTCTTTTACACCAGGCAAAAGCACCCCAGGCTAAAAGACATCAGTGGAAATTAAAACTCCTACAATATATCAGGAGAGGGATCTACACCTCAGGCTCAAGACAGTTATTGCATCTTTGCTAGGCTTGCCTTGGAATTCACTGCTTCAAACCTAAAATTAGATGCTTCCCTAGACTGTGACAAAAGGGAGAGAGGACACTTCTGACACTATAGTCATATATGCTGGAGGATTTTGTAATTTCTCTTTTTTTTTAAAACAGGTGGCAACATTTGGAGGATGGTACTTGAGACCTTTTCTGGACATTTCTTTAGATCTCATAACACCAATATGATTATTTAATTTGAAAACAGTTGTTACCAATATTTACATTTCCCCATTCTTCTGTTCAGAAAATACTAAGGAGTATTGAGGCAAATAGAATTTTCCCTCTTGTACTTTGACTGCAAGTGAAATATTTTCTTTATTTGTGTTTTCAAAATTCTTCTGCTTGGTATAAGTTATGGGAGGTTTGTCGTTTGTTTTGTGGAGCTGGGATGACATAGTCCTCATGTGAGAGCAAAACAAATAATACAGTGAACTCCTCAAATCAACAGCATTTAAGGTAGTAAGTTTTCCATAGCAAAATCTATTCCACTCGACTAAAATAATATTCCAAAAACAGTTCCTAAATTAATAGAACTGAAGTTGCTGATGCAAATCATTCCACGGTTGTAATAACAAACATTGAGGGAATCTGTCCTAGTGGGCAGTATGCCCAGCAATTCGAAGCTGTTTCTCCATAGGTGGTAGTAGAATTCTGCCTAAATTATCTCAGCCTAAGTATCCTTATAGCAAAATAAACAATAACAACCAAAAAAAAAAAAAAACTTGTAAAGAGCAGTACTAAGGGGGAAACCATATGTTAATGTGTGTTGGAGACAAATTCCCACTGACTTGCAAGACTGAGAACTGTACAACCAAAGTTCTGTGTGTTCAAACATTTGTTGATTTCCTATTAAGTGCTAGGCTCTCTGCCAGATGCTGTACACAGGGTGGAAAACAAGGCAGGAAAAGGCCCTGCTTACACAGAGCTTACATTCCAACTCACAAAGAAGCAATAAACCATGTTAGGAGTGAATCATTGCTGTGAATGAGATAGAATTGCATAAGATAAGGAGTAATGGAAGGAAATAGAGCAGATTTATAGCTATATGTATTTATAGGCTGTCCTAGTTTTACTTATCACAAGTATAGTTATTTTACACTGGCAATATAGACAATTGACAAGTATCACTGGTGAAAATACTTTTTGTTTGTTTGTTTGTTTTACACACTTGAAACAATTCATTCCCTTTAGTTTTGTCAAAGTACATAGTACAGTCCAGCATGGCTGTATACAAAAATGCATTTCCTCCTTAGCTTTACAATGGCATCTCCTCACTGACAGGCAGCGCTTGCTCCCTGAGTCTCATTTGATTAATAAATTACACAGTTTCGACTATCAAGCAGGCCTTGAATGTTGCAGATGCTCCAGTTGAGTCAAGAGAAGCGAAAAGTTCAATCAGTTGCCCAGATGTATGTATTGCCAAATAACAGGGTACTTGGGTACATCTGGACAGCCGAATGAACTCTTAACCCCTCATCTCTCCAACACTTCTTCAGTTTGCCAGCTTTAGATACTCCTGGATAAAGAGGGAAAGAATTGAACAAAAACACCACTTTGGCGTCGAAAGATTGATTAGTCTTTCAAGTTTGAGAATTTCACATCAAGAAAAAGCAATCTCTACCACCAGTGTATAACACATTACTAGAAAGTGTGTGTAAACCACCAACAAACAACAATATCTACACAAAAAGGCTCATGCTAAACATTAACAATGTATGACAAGTACGGAAAACTCAATGGGCAAATTGAATTTGCAATAATTTACATTTAAAAATATGTTTTATAACATAGCACACTGGGTACTAGATGCTGTGGTTTCAGACTTGATTCTATTACTCTATTGAAGTGTAGCTTGGAAAAAATCATCAACTTTATTTGAATCTCAGTGCTTCCCCCATTTTATTATGAAGTTAAAATAGAAAATTACAGGTAGATACTTCTTTCCATTCCCAGCTCAATGTGAAACATGAAATACACCTAAATGTGCCTCTTGATTTAAAAGGAGTGTGAGAGTGATCTGGGAGATATTTTCATAACGCAGCCCATCTATTATGCAAGTCAAAGTGCATGCAGTCTTTAGCATCTATTTTTCCCCTTTCTTAGACTGTAGATTTAGGAGATCACATACAATCATTAAAAAAAATTAAGACAAAGTTTACAATTCATAATTTTCTGACTTGAAAGATTATGTGCCTAAAATAATTAGAGAAAAGTGCATTTTAAGCAGTATTACCTGGTAGTGTGGCATTCTAAAACCCACTTTCCATTTTGTTACCTTAAAGTTCAGTGAGGGTAGTGACTCTCAACCTGTAGGCTTTTACTTTTTCGGAGGGACTGGTCAAACAACTGTTTCCCAGACGTTGGCTAAGACGACCAGAAAACACAGGTGTTTACATTATGATTCATAAGAGTAGAAAATTATCATTATGAAGTAGCAATGGAATCATTGTATTGGTGGAAGACAGAACAGCATGAGGAGCTGGATTAAAGAGTCGCAGCATTAGGAAGGCTGAGGACCACTGTCGTGAAGTACCAAATCTGTTTACTGCCTTAGAGACTCTTCTACTATTTTTTTGATTTGTTGGACAATTTTGAAAATATTCTTATTTCTTGCATCAGGTCCACAATCTTTGCAATATATGTTGTCAACATTTAGAGAAACAGATATGCCTATTTTATAACTCCCCTTTCTGTGTTTGAAGCTAACATTTCAAGTAACTTATAATACATAGATAATCACCTTATAATTTCTCTAAACAGTTTCATAGAGAATTCTGTAAATTATTCTTCCCTGTACCACACAGTATATGAATACAGTATGCCACAAAGTTTAGAACAATATCAACACTAATCCTGTTGTTTATGACTTCAGTGAGTAATAGTCTATGTGCCCATGCCTGTGTCTGTGTGTTGCACGTGGCGAACAAAATAAATGTTATTTAAATGCACAGTTTTTAAAATCACTGCCCTCCAAAGTTCCATACTTTCATAAGGTGAAACAATGTCATGATGTCCCAAAGCCATCGAATGATTGCATATATTTGATCATCTTTTTCAAATGGAAGAACTGATTTGCCTAACATTAAAATCCATGTAAAAGACTAATAATTGAATATCTTGGAAATTTGTCCCACTTGTGAAATAACAGCATCTTCATAACAGAAGCACCTGCTTTTAAATTTTTTAAAATATGTATTTATTTATTTATTTATTTATTTATTTATTTATTTATTTTTATTTACATGAGTACACTGTAGCTGTCTTCAGACACACCAGAAGAGGGCATAGAATCCCTTTAAAGAAGGCTATGAGCCACCATGTGATTGCTGGGAATTGAACTCAGGACCTCTGGAAGAGCAGTCAGTTCTATTAACTGCTGAGCCATCTCTCCAGCCCACCTGCTTTTACATTTCATTGAAAGATTATTCTACATAAAGCCAAATCATGATTTTTCTACCCATTCAAATGCAGCAGAGATGTGGTTTGCTGTTACACAGATTCATAGTCTAATACAGACTAACTGGAGGTAAGTTTGTTAAGACATTAACATATTCTGCAGTTTGGTTTAATGATAATTTTTAAAAGCAAAAGAAAACAACTTTAATATGGCGTTGCGAAGCTCTCTGAGCACATTTAGAAATGGAACACCAACCAGGCAGCATACACCAGCTGATATGAGACCCTCAACACATATACAGCTGAGGACTTCTAGGTCTGGGTTCAGTCAGAGAAGATGCACCTAACCTTCAATAGACTGGAGGCCCCAGGGAGTTTAGAGGTATGATTAGGAGGGGGTGGGGTGGGGACATCCTTGTGGAGACAGGGGAATGGGGAGGAGGTATGGGATGTGGAACAGTTGGAGGGTGGACCAGGAGGGGGAAATAAAATCTAAAGTATAGATAAATAAATAAATAAATATAAAAAAGATTCCTAGGTATGCAGCAGACATGCTAACATGGAAAAGGAAAGTGTCATGGGGACTTAGGCCTAGACAATGAATGAAAGGATACTAAGAAATGGTTAGAGCCAGCAAAATGATTTTTCCCTACTAACTCTACTTGATACCAAGTGGTCAGGCCTGAAAGCACACAAGTAACACTATATAAATTTAGCGAGCTGTGTGTATGTATGTATGTATGTATGTATGTATGTATGTATGTATGTATGCAAGCATGATGTATTTAATATATGAACAACAGAACAAAAAAGAGGCCATGAATTTGAGAGGGAATAAAGTGGAAGAAGAACATGGGATGGGTTGGAGAGAAGAAAGGTAAAGAAGTAAACTATGAAAATATTTTAGTTTTGGAAAAAAAAAAACGATTGCTGCGTGTGACAATTACACAGCAGTTTTATAAGAATATACTCAGAATTTTCAAATTGTATGATGACATGGTGTGAAATTATTTAACAAAAAATTAAGAAATAAATAGATTATTAAACTGGTATAGGATCCTAACCTTCTGTGATATGGAGACATAGAAAGTTATTTGACTTTTATTCATACTATTATATGTGCTTTTGAAATTTTTTCAAAAGAAAATATATGTTCAAATGAGATGTACTCTCAGGTTGTATCCTAAAAGTACTGTTTCTTAAAAAAAAATTAAAAAAACTTCATACTTCATTATTTTATCCCTAATCTAGGTTTTTATTTTTTTTAATACCTTAACATGCCAAGGGTTCTGATGTTACAAACAAAAGGAAACAAGGCAAAAATAGTATTTTGCCGGTGAGTGAACCACCAATCAAAGAGTACACATGGAGCGACCCATGGCTTCAGCTGCAAATGTAGCAGAAGATGGCTTTGTCTGGCATCAATGGGGGGGGGAGACCCTTGGTTGGACCTGTGAAAACTTGCTGTCCTAGTGTAGAGGAATGCCAGGGTGTTGAGGTGGGAGTGGATGGGTGGATGGGGGAGCACCCTCATAGAAGTGGCTGGAGGAGAGATGGGAGCGGGGTTTCTGGGAGAGGGGAACTTGGAAAGGGAATAACACTTGAAATGTAAACAAATAGAATAATCATTACCCCCCTCCCCCCAAAAAAGAACAGCTGCCATGATAATACCTTGAGAAGTTATTCTTAGATGATTGACATGTCTTATATCAACATACTAGACTTTTGAGGGTGCCACCTTTTCCACTCAACAGCAGTATTTGATTGCTTAAGCTCTTTTGTCTAAGCTCTCCAGGGGAGTACAGTAATGGAAGGTCATTATCTTTTATAGGTTTGGGGCGTTTTGTTGTTGATTAGGTTTTTGTTTTGTTTTGTTTTTGAGAAATAACTTAATGTTAGGTGGATAGGGAATGGGAGAGGATCTGGAAGGACTTAGGGTAGGGGAAGAACATTATCAAAATATAGTCAAATTTAAAATTGCTTTAAATAATACAAATATAATTTTAAAATCAAATAAGGTTATTAATGTGTTAAGGTCAGCCATTGAGTATATTTTATTTAAAAAACTTAGGTTAAAATTTCAAAGGAAAATAGTATTTTCATAAAATAAAATAAAATTTAACATCATTAAATCTGAGTTGCTTACATCTGTACTGAACTGAGTTTGAAATAAGTACTATTTCCTTGTTATTTAAGTGAGATGAATTCCTACACACGCTAACATGTGCAAAACAGTTTTTCAGTCAGGAATTAATTACATCATGAAAATAAATGGCTCATACAAGAAAAAAATTATTCCTTTTATATGCGTGGTCTTTATTGCAGGATGTGTATGTGTGACATGGTATGTCTATATAGTGTGTGTTACATGTACACATTTGCATATTTGTGCACAAAGACTGGGGTTATAGAGATGAGAAGCCATTTTGTTTTTGTCCTGGGTGCTGTCATCTGAACTCAGCCAGCTCTTCAACCTCAAGAGAACATTTCTTACAGTGAAAATAAATAAATAAATAAATAAATAAATAAATAAATAAATAAATAAGCAAAATCCTAGTTTTCCATAGCTTGTGCACCACTGATACACACTTTGGTCACTTACATCTGCATATCGAACTATCTCAGAACCACCCTGAGCTGCTATGCAAAACTTTTATCAGTCCAGTCAGGATAACAGTCAGCAAATAACCAGTGGTTTGTTAAGTAAGCACATACATTCCAACTTATGGCCTTTAGTACTTTTTGGGTATTTTGATCTTATTGTCTCCTGGAAACAATGCAGTTAAAGTATATTTTTGATCTAAATGTCTGACATTATCCTTTAAGTACAAATTCCTGTAATAATTCCCCGTCTCTTCAGTGTTTTCAAGAAGACACTTAGTGCTAAGTAGGAAGAAACTAGTAGGGAGTGAAAACTCTGTCTATATCAACTTGCATAGCATCATCTTAGTCATACAATGTTTCCTTAGAGACACAAGGCATAATCAGTGGCCAGTCATGTCTTGTTATACAAAGAAATTGGAGTAATTAAAAGAGACAGACTTTAAACACTACGATGGAAAAATATCCCATTGTCTCCTAATGACCCATTATTCAGTGCTAACCTAGCAGTAATTGATGAAGACCCAAAGGCTCCTTGAAACTGACTGAAAGGTTAAAAAAAAGCCAAATATAAGGATTCTAAACTGGCCCAAAATCTATAAAACCAAAGATACAATGACAGCCAAATAAATTGTCAATTATTCCTTCCTCATCCAAAGTTAACTGTCAGCCACAGATATTTTTCCTTTCCACTTGATACATGCCCTGAATTCTAAGCCACCTAGCAACTCCTAGCTGATGATGCAAATAAACCAGGTAATGTTAAGGTGACATATTTCCTTTGTTTAGCCACAAAGGATGAAGAACGTCTTGCACACCGAAGATAACACATCACTCTGTGAGGGATGCAACACCCAGTGCCTCCTCAATTAAAAGTGAAAACAAGGGCCAATGGCTCACATCCTCAGCCTTTCTTTTCTCTCTACCAAGATCTCCTCCTTGCCTCCCTGTTCTTTTTTTTTTTTTTTTTCTGTTACTCCATTTAATAGTCCTTGGGCTCCCTTTTAAACCCATTTAAAAATTATTTTATTATGAAGACCAAAAACCTGCAAAAGTACGCTGTGTCCCCCAGTGATAATAATAGATACTTGAAAATAGGTTTGAGTAAAATTTATGTGGAAATATAGTTCTTGGAGGTTTCTTGTTGAGATGAAGTCCAAATGGTTGGCTGATAGTCACTGCCAGTCTAAATTTGCTCTCTCTATTTAATAGTAACAAGAAGTCTTTCAACCAGGCGTGGTGGTGCATGCCTTTAATCCCAGCACTTAGGAGGCAGAGGCAGTCAGATTTCTGAGTCTGAGGCCAGCTTGCTCTACAGAGTGAGTTCCAAGGCAGCCAGTGATAAACAGAGAAACCATGTCTCAAAAAACCAAAAAAAAAAAAAAAAAAAAAAAAAAAAAAAAAAAAAAAAAAAAAAAAAAAAAAAAAAAAAAAAAAAAAAAAAAACCCACAACAAAAAACAAAAAAACAAAAAACAAAAAGCAAACAAAAAACAAACCACACAAAGAAGTCTTTCATTTGGCAGTTTTTAATGAAATAGAAAACACTCAAAGAGACACATCATACAAGCTTAAACGTTTTAAAGCTAATAGATCAAAATGTAAATTATCATACCAAAGTACATTATTTTCTAAAGTTATATGACAATTATGATTGTTTAGCTATTGCCTTTCTCTTTACTAGTTTTTTTAAAAGTGATGGATTTAAATTTAATGGCATTTTAGGGAAACAAATCCTAAAGTTTATTCACATAAAGTTGAATTTTATACATTCAGAGTAGGTCACTTAAACCTTGAATTGAGCATAAAGAGTCAAACACATGTGACACTTTGATCTTTAAGTTTATAAATCCGGAAAAGCACATGTAGAAAAATGAGCATGTTCAGTCAATTTGAAATCCTTATGTTTATTCAGGACCGATCAACAAGAGAGCTTTGAGGGTTCCACTTTGGTAAGCTGTTGGTTACTCACCGAAAATAAGAATAAAACTGTGAATTAAGGAAGCTGCATTATGCCCATCAAACTTTGCAATATGATGAAACGGTTCCTTTGCTGACAAAAGCAAATAGGATTAACTGTCTTGCATCTATTCAAAATGATTTTAAGCAGCAAGTTAGCCCAAATTATACTTAGCAAAATTCATAGCAATCTGCGCCATGGTATCATGTTATTATAGAGAGAAAAATATGAAGGAATACAAAAATCATATGCTTGTTTCAAGTACTGTTTCAAATATGTAGAAAAAAATTGCCTGTCATGGCAAGCATTTCGTAACTGAATCATAAGGGAATCAACATTCCTAAATATGTGGCAGCAACCTTAGATTTTAATGAGAGAACTGGAAGTCATATAAATTCAGACAGATCATAGACAATACAGTTGCAAAAAAGAACATATTGACTATCAGCTGGGTCATTTTTCATTTTCTGTAAAAAATAAAAATAGTGGAAGATTATTTTTTATTATCAGCTTTTTCATGTATAATGGTATAGAGGTGGACTTTCAGAGTCAACTTACATTTAATTGCCTCAATCTGAAACTATTGTAACCAAAATTATAGAGGTGATGGACATTTATCTTGGCACTGCAGAACATTAAGCCCACCTGTTTCTAAATACCAGCAAGATCTTTAAAGAAAAAAAAAAAAGAAAAAGAAGAAGCTTTCGTCACTTTCCCTATTAGTGGATAAGTGTGAGCTGATGACCTTTGGTATGCCAAGCACTGTTAGGTACTGGAGCCGTGATGATAGGCGAAATTGATATCCTTCATTTTAGTATAAAAAGGAAGCCCAGTGCTGGTAAATAATTGCATCTGCTGTACACTGTCAGATTGTAGTCAGTACTAAAAGGGGAAAGGGCAGGCTGGGTGCGATTAGACAGTTTGGATTTTTTTATTGATTATTCAATTACAAGTTTGTTTGTTTGGTTTGGTTTCTGAGTCAAGTTCTTATGTAGTCCAGACTGTAGTTGAACAATCTTAAAGAGCTGAAGACAGCTCTTGAGTTCTTGATTGGTTAGGCTTCCAGATATGCCTGACTTCTATTATGGTTTCTATAAGAAATTAATTGACCTGAAGGAATCACTCCTGAAAACTTCATCAGGCTCAAGGTTGTTAGAGAGGAAAATTCATTTTCAGACCCAAGTCTAGCAGCCCCAAACATAAGTGTTACATTTCAATGATGAAGATAGTAAAAAAATCATAATTTATAGAATAAAAATTCTGTGTTACTTCTCATCCTGAGTGAGGTAACCCAGACCCAAAAGGACACACACGGTATGTACTTACTTATAAGTGGATGCTAGCCATAAAATACCCACACTGAATTCCACGGACCCAAAGAAGACAAATAAGAAGGAGGTCCAAGCAAGGATTTTTGAATCTCAATTAGAAGGGGGAATAAAATAGTTATAAGAGGCAGATAGAGGGAGGGAAGTGGGTGGGAGAAGAGACAGGGAATGTGAATGGGGAGGTTTGGGATCCGGTGTGGGGAAAGACAGGAGAAAGGGCCAGAGAACCAGGAGAATAAATGAATATCTGTGGCTAATGAGTGCTCCACCCAGCAACTGACTCAGAGGGATGCAGACACCCACAGCCAAACAGTAAATGGAGCTTGGGAACTCTTATGGAAGAATAGGAGGAAGGATTGCTGGCCCCGAAGGGGATGTGAATTTCACTGGAAGACCAACATGGTCAACTAACTTGGACCATTGTGGCTGTCCAAGTCTAAACCACCGACCAAAGAGCACCCACAGGGGCTGGACCTAACCTCCCCCCTCCCCACCACATATTTAGAAGATGTGAAGTTCAGTCTTCACGTGTATTTCCATCAAAACTGGAGCACGGTCTATCCCTGGAGTGGTTGCCTGTCTGTGGAATATGCTTTCCTAATTGGGCTGTCTTGTTTGGCCCCAGTGGTAGAGGATGTTCCTAGTCCTTCAGAGAATCGATGTACCAGAGTGGGAGGATACCCAGGTGTGGCATCCACCCTCTCAGAGGAGAAAGAGAGGGAGGAAGATGGAGGACTGTGTGAGGGGGGACTGGGATGAAGGCAGCAATCAGGACGTAAAGTGAATAAATAATATAAAAATACATAGAAAATAAACAAGAATGAAAAGTCATGGTGAATATTTCTAGAAGAATAGTGGGGGGTGCTAACATTTTCAACAATACCGTATTAATATTTGCTTCATGTATGAGAAGGCATAAGAACGTATAAAAATATCTGAGCTAAAATGTTGCTACTTAATACACATCACACTCCAATATGTGGCTGTCTTTCATTTCAGGCAAAACTCACGCTAGTACTGCCATCTCGTGGCTACTATGAGAAATAGTCATTTGTACTTGTGGGCTCTGATGACAGGACCAAATGCAAGGTGTACCTTTTAGTGATTTCAGATTGATTTCCCGTGC
Source organism: Mus minutoides (assembly GCA_902729485.2). Classification (NCBI taxonomy): domain Eukaryota; kingdom Metazoa; phylum Chordata; class Mammalia; order Rodentia; family Muridae; genus Mus; species Mus minutoides. The sequence continues at coordinate 67,274 of LR753896.1, forward strand.
CTGTTTTTAAATAAACCTAATTGTGGCATACACGTGTACTGCTCCACTTGTAATCCCAGAGCTCTGAAGACCCAAGTTGAATTACAAATTGAGTGTCTGTGTAGACTACATAGTGAAATGCTGTCTCAAAATTCAGCATCAGCAAGAACATGGCCATACTGAATCAGAGCACACACATACACATAATAAAAACAATAATGTGGAAAGAAAGCCTAGACATACAGTTTTGATAAAAAAACAGACAATTCATATGAATACCATCCTAATTTCATTAGAAAAGGTTGTCAAGACATCAAATATAACACGAGTTTTCGGAAAAGGACACATAAGGTAACTGTTTCCTGACCTTCTTTTATTAAATTATTGTTTCCCATAAATTATGTAGCTTAAACTAATATTTTCCTCTAATGAAGTAGGATGCAATTTTAACTAGTGTCATTTATTGCAAAAAGAATTAAAGTTCTTTTTCAAAAATCCCCTCCCCCCAGGGTGAATGTCTGCATATGTTTTGTGAGGTGTAATCTATTACATTGCCACCAAAATTTATTGATATCAATAAATTTTGAAAGGTGCTGTAAGATTTGGAATTAAAGAAGATTAGTATGGTAGCCAAGAATGACCTCCAATGACATTCTCCTTCTATAATCTCTTCCCTCTTGAATGTGAGTGGAACATGAAGATATAAACTTTGTCTCCTTTATGTTCTCCTTTGCAGAAAAAGATCCCATTTAAGTGATACTAATCTATTAGTCCTTTAAATGCTGCCATCTTCTGTCCTGTAATCGAAGGGCATGTCACAGAGAAATGAAGCATTTAAAAAATACCTTGCAGACAACGGTGTGTGTGTGTGTGTGGGGGGGGGGGTTGCAACTGCCCTTGAGTCACTCGTGCTTCTGTTAAAAACCCCTCACCCATACCCTGTAGGAAACCCAACAAATGGAATATGGACAGCCAGTCAGAATAGTAGTCCATGGGTAATAGGCTGTAATAAACAGGAACCACAACCCCATAATCCTAAGGAACTGGATTCTGCTAACGTTTTAAATTAGTACGGAAGCAGATATTTCTCCAGAGCCAGTTTAGAATTTAGCCAGTCTGCCATCTTTGCTTAAGCCCTGTGAGATCTTAATCAAGGAGCTCAAGAGAAGTTGGTTTGGAGCATCTGATGCAGAAAACAATGAAGTGTAGAACCAGGGAAATGTTAGTGATCCCCCCAAAACAGACAGGAGCCGATCTGATGTAACTTACAACAGGGTCTTTATTCTCCTCAAGCTAGCTTGCCACCCCTCCCCCTGTAGTGCACCACTGTCACCCAGGATGATTTTGGTGGTGGGGGAGCCCCAAAGGGGCAAGACTTTGTAGTAAGCAGCAAGTAGGGAGTATGTGTGTAAGCATCTAATTGGACATAATTGGCTGGTGCTGGTAGTCATATCTTAAACTTAATTTCTGCTCCCCTCTACATTGGTGATCGTTAGGCAAGGCGTGGGCTTGTAAGTTGGGGGTGCAGGACTGTTGGGGGAATCATCTGGACACACTGGTCTTGTTGAAGGTGTAACCTGGAAATGCTGTTCTTGAGGATCAGCCTAGAGACTGGAGCTAGGCTCAGGTTTGTTGAAGGGCAACTTGGAAACTAATGCTAGGTACTAGCCTGTTAGTTTACTCTGAGTTCACACTTAGGACAGGTTCTCTAAAATGGGGTTTGAATTTAAAAGATTTGGCATCTCAAGGTAGTGTTGTAAGCCAGCAGGCTTTTGGTCATGTGATACATGACAACGAAAAACACCTGTTTATCAAAGTAGAGCCTTGACACAATGACTAGTGAAGAACAGAGATGAACAGCGGAATTTGGGCAGGGAGAGGTTGACAAAGTCATTGGAGGGCATTCTTAAAGTTTTGCCTTCCTCCCTCATCTACTATAATATGGAGTGGTATAAAACCTTCCACAATTTATTGATTAATACTGTTGGCATGGTGGCAGCCAGGCTAGATACTTGTTGCCAAGCCTGAGGTCTGACGTTCTTCCCAGAAATATACATGGTAAAAAAAAGGAGTCAGGTCTGACAAGTCTTTCTCCGACCTCCACATATGCACTATAGCACACACATGCTGACCCACATAGACACACTAGGTAGATAAATGTTTAATGAAGTTATTAATAAGAACAGAAAACCTGCAAGCCAGAGCAGAGAGAGGCCTGTCCTTTCAGATAGGTAAAGCCATTTCTTCCTTATGAAGAAATCATTTGCATTGGAATTTATTTAATTGATCTTTCTAAGTACTCTACTACATGGAAATATGAGATTGAAACTCAAAATTTGTAAAGATATGTTGAGAAGAAAAAAGATGTTTGGGAAAGAATTTATAACTCACACACAACTACAATCTTTCTTAAAATTCTTTCCTAGTAAAACAAACAAACAAACAAACAAATAAATACATAAAACAAAGCAAGTGTTACTGCACTAGAATAAGCATGAGTAAAAATTGTATAAAACTTACACTAATAAAGTAGAATCACTTTATGAAATGTGACAAAGTCAGAATGTTGTTACATTGGTAGCACAAAAGAACACTAAAATGTTGAAAACCTCTGCCTGCTTAATTTGGAACACTGAAAAATCCAAAGTAAATAGATGGGACGTTATCTGATAACACATAAATTGAAAGTCCTCTACATTATCCTCTGCATAATGAATGTAACCCACGTAAGGGGAGCTTCTGAGAAACTAAGCCTCAAACTGCCAGATAATGGACAGGAAATTTCAGAATAGTCTGTAATTACTATTGAAGCACCAAAGCAGTTAAAAATAAAAACTTCAGCATAAGGAATAATAAAGAAAGCATAGGTTTCCGTGAGAATGCTTGAAAATTAAGCTTTACTTATGCTGTACATGACTCAAAGAGCTAGTGAGATTATTATATTTACAAAGCCGTTCTTTATACTGTATCTTCATACAAATCCATTAAGAAAACAACTATGAACATTTCTATTTACATTACTCTTTTTATAACATTGGGCCTCAGGTAATCAATATAACAAAGTAGACAGTGAATCACACCAAGTTGCAGTCCCTGATCATTTGGTTGTGTTGAAGTATTTGGTAGAGTTCAAACAATGCAAACTAAACGACTTTGAACTGGATGAATGGATGAAATGTAATGCCTGTTTACCTTTTCTTGGCTGAAGAAAAGAAGTATTTTCTATATAAAAAGCACAGGTAAATTTTATTATTTTAAAGAATAAATCTACGATTTTACTTTCTACATTTTTCTCAGTAAGCTTTAGACTATCCTCTTAGTAAATAGTATTATATAAATACAGGTTTTATTTCAACACATTAATGGAATGTAAAACCAAAACAGAGACACAAGTAGTCGCTAATTCATTGTGTTCAAAAGACTGATCAGTAAATCAAATTGCTGCCCTAGGATCCTTTAAAAATGTATACATTTTCTTTATTTTCGTAGTGAGTTTACAGTCTGGCAAGGCCACAATTCCTACACATTAAATCTTGATTATGGCTTTTCCTCCCTGTTCCTTCCCACCTTCCTTCAAATCCTAATCCAGATCCACTCTCTTTAGAAAAGAACAGGCTTCTAAGAGATTACAATAAAACATAACAAAATAAAATATGAGATAAAACAACAACAACAACAACAACAAATAAAAACCACATCAAAATAGGGCAATAAAAACCAACAGAAGGAAAAGATCCCAAGAGAAGGTTAAAGAACCAGAGACCCAGTCCTTTATACACTCAGGAATCCTGTAAAGAAACACAACTGGAAGCCATAATCCATACAGAGGATCTAGTGCAGGCCCATGCAGGCCCCGTGCTTGCTGTGTTAGTCTCTCTGAGTTTGTATGAGCTTGGTTTCTGTTGATTTAGAGGGTCTTGTTTTCTAGGTTTTCTCCATTCTCCCTGAGTCTTACACTGTTTCCACTTCCTCTTCCACCAGCTTCCCTGAATTGTGAGGGTAGGGATTTGATGTAGAAATCTCACTTAGGGCTCAATGTTCCACAGTCTCTCCCTCTCACTGATTAATGCTTAGTTGGGGGTCTTTGTATTGTCTACTACAAGAGAAAGCTGATGATGGCTGAACTATCTACACAGGATAGAGTAAAATATTTTAAAGGGCATTCATATTTATTACAACAAAGTTGCAAAGATAGAAGAAAGGAAGCACGGTGAACTGAAGAATTTAAGACAGCTGACGATTTAGGAGAAGCAAGATTCTCAGCATTAGGAAAAGCAGAGAATTGTTTAATGTTGTTCCTATTTTTTGCATTTTTTTGGTGTTATACATTACAAATTATTTTCTCAACATTAAAACAAACATTGAAACACAGCACAGCGAATAATGAGAAATCTCAATGCCCTATGACAAGATTTTAAAACAAACTTATCCTGCTGGTGCTAAGACTAGAGCCTAGGTTTAGAGATGAACTTTCTTGCAAGTAGGGGTAAGGTTGTCTTTGGAGAATCGGTCCATAGTGTGAATCTGTTTCCAAAACACAGAAATGGGTTTCTAATACAGCTCAGTGTTAGAGCAAAAAGCTTAACCAGGTTAAGATCCTGGCACTCCCCTACCCCAATCCAAATTTATTGTGGAAATGCAAAACCTGATAAGGCTTGGTATCAAATCCCCCCAGTCAGTCTTAGTTAAATGTTCATCAAGGCAAGTCATATCCTAACCCTGCCCCAGACCAACCTGACACCCACAGCTTTTTCTGTGGCCATCTGCTGAAATTAGTTGAATTCTATTTAATTTAAATTCTATCCTGAAACTGAAGCTCCAGGCTCAGGCAACTACTCCTAATCATCAATCCATCAAAAGTATCTGGGGGGAAGAGAAGAGAGAAGGTGACTTTTCTCCAAGCTGTGGAAGCTGACATTTTTCTTTTGCCTGTTTTTTTTTTTTTTTTTTTTTTTTTTTTTTTAAACAGGATTTCTCCATGTTATTGTTTTTGGCTGTCCAAAACTGACTTTGTAGTGAGAGTGCCCTTGAACTCAAAGGGACCCAACTGTTTCTGTCTTCAGACTGCTGGGACCGAAGGCATGTACCACCTCAACCAGCTAGAAGCTGATATTTTTGCACACACACACACACACACACACACACACACACACACACACACACATACATGTAAACCTTCCAACTGCCTTATCCTCTTCTCACCTACAGAATCTCAATCCAAGGTATCATAAATAAAACAAAACCCAAAATTAACATAATTAGTAAAGACAAAATCCAAATTCCTTTTCTGTGAACTAGGCCTATGTTTTCATCACACAGTAATTTATGTCTTAATTTTCAAGTATCATTTTAAACTTTCTAATGAAACTAAAGATTCATTTCTACTTAAATTTCTTTTCACCCAACAATCCCTGTCATTTTTCAAATATATCAAAATTTTTGAGCTTAAATAATTAATTTGTGTGACACATTTCCATTAGAGGATGATTATATAGTCATCACATTCTATGTTCATTTGTGTGCCTTTTTGTTGTGATTGTTGTTGTGCTAGTGAATTGTACATAGGGCCCTACAGAAGCACTCCACCACTGAGCTACTCTGGTAGCCACAAACTCTTATAAAAGACCAGAAGATGGAGGTTTAGAGACATAATATAACAATGCCTTTACACCTTAACAGCTTTTCAATAATAAACTAAGAAATAACAAAACAATAAAATTAAACAATGGTGAAAATTTCCCCATCTTACAAAAACAAAACAAACAAACAAACAAACAACCACTAATGGCAGGAATCAGTAGTAATGTCTATGTAATACAGAATTTATCTTTCTCATCTAAGTCAGTGTGAAAAACTTTTTTATAAATATGATACACACACAAACACAGATAGACAGACACACATACATCTTTAGTAATTCTAGAAAGTACAATGTTTACTGAAGAATTTACTGGAGAGAAATGAATTTATAGTTAGACCTCCCTGGAATTCCTCATCTTAGTGGGTTAGCTATTGTTACAAGAAACTTTCAATGCAAGGCTTTAGATCAGTACAGGAGTAGACTCTATACTAAGCTCATGAGCTCATGCAGAATTTAATAGAGCATTTCATTTGCAGCAACATGGCTGATCACAGAGTACATTATGTACAAACAAATAAGCCAGGCAAAGAAGACAAAAGCTGCATTACATCACTTATATGTTGAATCTGAAAAAGTCACTCATGAAAGCAAAGAACAGACTAGTGATTACAGATGTTGAGGGTGCAAAGTGGTATGATGATAGAGAAATATTGGCTAAAAGGAGAAGGAGAGGGGAAAGAGGGAGGAAGCAGCTGTGGAAGGTAGGGACTTGCTGGTGTGGTGGTCAGATATTAGGATGTAAAGTGAATAAATAAAAAAAATAATGGAAAAAAGAGACAAGTTTTAGCGTTATTTTATTTTTTCATCCTTTTTTATTGGTTATTTTCTTTATTTATATTTCAAATGTTTTCCCATTTCCAGGTCTTCCCTTTGGAAACCCCCTTTTTCATCCTCCCTCCCCCTGCCTCTATGAGAGTGCTACCCACCCACCCACCGACCCACCCACCCACTCCCTTCTTCCATTTTAAGTCTAAACTAAAATCCTTGTGCATTATTTGAAAAAGTATCTGACTTGCCAATTTCTTTTATGAATAGCCCTTTAAAAAGAGGCTGTTTACTATTTATTTTTAATCTTTTATACTGATTGAAAAAGCCAATGTCCAAATATGAATACTGAAATAATTTGAAGAGCTGTGGAGTTGTTATCTTAAATTGCAGATGTTCTTATTGATATGCTTAAGTCCGATAAGATTAGATGGCCTACTGTTGTCTCAAATAGTTTGAAGCATGTGGGAAAGCAGTTCAGCAGTATTCACACACATATAATTTAACATAAATAAAAATAATAGAATTATAAAAAGAATAATGATATTGTATCACAATGAAAAATTTAGATAGATTAAAAATCATTTAAAATTGTTCTAACAGTCTACAAGAAATGTAAAATAGTATTAAACACACGGACAAATGTTTGTTTATTTATTTCATGCGAATCTTTCAAAGGCCTGCCTTCAATCTATAAGGGTCATTAGAGGACAATACACTATTAGTATTCAAGGTGATAAAGCATTGATTAAAAGTTATCATTTTACTTTTACTCAAACTTCCAAGATAATCTTAACTACAAACCATGTGCCTTCTAGCAAATGCTTTGATTTCTTAAGTATAACAAATATGAATGTCTCTTTCCTAAATTAGACAAAGATGGAAAATATGCTCATGTAACCTTTTAAACATGACAAAATCATTAACATCAAAGTAAAGATTTCATATAATTTGGTAGACAACATATTGACAGAAATGCTCATATAAACAAAGAAGCTTATTCATTGCTCACTGGGCGTCAGGCATATATACATATTTACAAGCTTCTGGAGATTGCTATATAAATATACCAATTCTTTATTAAGAAGGAAATAAAATGTAGCATTTAATATTAATAGCAGAGATCAACATTCATTCTATGACATAAAGAATTTTCTCTACAAATTAAGCTCAGAAGAAAGGATTGTGAATATACTGAGGTCAAATCATTTTAGGGGATAAGGCAATTGTCAAATCATTTTAGGGGTTAAGGGAATTGTCATCCTATAAGAATACTTACTGGGTTCAACATACAGTTTCCATCATGGGAGAGCTAAATAGAACTGGACAAGGAAGTAATAAAGTGAACTAGTAAAAAGAGCAGCTGGACAAGTCTCAGCCATAGAGGATTGATTTCAACATATTCAATGCAATTGCGAATAGACAATTGTATGAACTTTGTGTTAAAAAGATAAATACAAAAATACAGTGTCAAGAGCAATGTGGGATTGTTTCTCAATTACAAGATCATCAATCATTATGACTGCAGATAGTTTAAAAGTTCAATATTAAGAAAGGCAGAATTATTTCTTAACTATACAGGGAAACATTATTCAATGAACAAAAAAGAAAAAAAATCATTATTCATTGTCCTTTCCATTTCTTTCTATAAGACTATAGCCTTCAACACTTAACATTCTGTTAACAGAATGATATTAAACCTGTAGTTAACAGAACACACTAGGGTATCAGAATGTATATAATGATATACACATGGATTACTTTCTGTGAAACTTCAATTGTAAAGAGAAAGTGGTGATATTATTGCAGATTATTAAACTCATAAAAACACACAAAATTAAAAGAAACTGTATAACATATTTCATTCACATATATGTATGCTTACATAGAAAAATATCACCCAGTAGTTAATGCTGATGTTAAAGAAAATATGGTGCCTGTATTTCAATTTTAATGCAAAGCAGACACAGTTTTCTACCACATCTCAGAATTTCCTATACTCCTTTGGAAAATGGGTTGGGACTCCACACTATATTATTAAGTGGAGCAATGATTGTGTAAACCTTAGATGTAAATTAGACCCTGAGATGAAAATCAAGCATCCTGTTAATAATAAATATGCTCCTGATGTCATCATAGGATCAATCAGATGATCAAAAAGGCATTATATCTTAAACAAAGGATATATTTGTAAAAGTTCAAGATCACATTGCCATTGAGAAAATACAAAGATCTGAAAATATATTGCATATTAATTACCTACTTGAATAACTGCAAGTTTTTTTGTCTCTATGTGCCAAAATACTCCACTTAAACAAAACTTCATGCATTTAATAGAAAGAAAACTTAACACAGTGCAAGGCACTATGGAAAAAAATTGACTTTTGTTTATGGTTGAAATTTGTAAACTATCTATAAACACTGTGTATGTTGAATTTGATCAAAATGGACCGAGGAAGAACAGCATATAAATTCTTTCAAAGGTTCACAAACTACTATATCTAAAATAATCACCTTCTGGGGTATATTACTCTCAAGCTGTATATTTCATATAAATCACCTTGAGTTGGTTATAATTTCTCGTCTGGTTTGAGAAAATGTGTTAAAAGAAATGAAAATGAGAATCAATGTCAATTCCAAATGATTGGATTAGACTAGAATTATGAGACAATAAAATAGATGATGTACTTAAGTGAGCAAAATGGTGGACCCCTATAACATGCCTGTATACTTTGTTAGGCACTTCAGAACTAAAACTATCCCATAAATATTTAGCAGAGGAATAAAATGAACAGAGCTTAGAGTATATAGAACCAGGTTTTTATAAAGTACAAGCACATGGGACTTAGTTTTGAGTGAAAAAAATACATAAGTTCTGCGGGAAAAATGGATTTAAGCATATGTAAATCACTAATAAATAGAAGAAAAAGAAAATTGTGGAATAGCATGCATTCTCTTGTCAAGCTTTTACCAGTGGAGGAAATTAAGCAAATTTATTAATTATTTTATTAGTTCATGGGTAAGCAACATCATATTGGAATGGAAAGAATGATGCAAGAACTCAGAAATCTAAGCTAGAAACAAACAAAAAACCCAATATCCATTGTTAAAATTTTCAGAAAGAAAATACAGTAAAATTTGACACGATTCTAATCACATATTGATAAAAGTGCTTAAATCACCCTGTACTTAGTTTTTCATAGTAGAAAAAGAGTGTCCATTCCAATCAGTCACTGTACAAAAGAACAATATGTTTTCATTATGGCTCTTTTTCCTCTTTGTTTTCAATTAGAACACTTTTCACTCTTCCTGACAACTTCAGACATGCATTTCAGCATCTTAGGCAAATGGCTGATGGAACACGGTGAATAACTAAAACTTCTATTTAGTTAGTGCAATTGTAAGTAAACATTTGATCATTTCATCCTGATTCCCTCTGGAAGTTTCACCTTGATTAATGTCAGACTGTCAGTAGTAATGCAGCTATCTTGGGAATAGAATAAATGGAAAGTTACTACTCTTACCAGATTTCTTTTCTTTATGCAGTGACAACATAATGAAGGTTCAGATGAGCAAAGGATAAACATATTTAATAACCCATAAACATCATCATGTGCATAGTGAATTTGATTATTCATATATTAAATAAAAATTTCTGCCTTCCCTTTGGCATTCACCTGGTTGATATCTCTGGGTCTAGTGATTATCTTTTATATTCTCAATTATAGCTCACGCTAGGTGAGATATTTACCTTCTAGGTCAGTGGATCTCAAGTGAGGATGATTTTGCCCATCAGGACACATTCAATAAAGTGTGCAGTAGACATTTTTACTCTCTGATGCATATATAATACATCACATTGGGTGCTTAAATATTCATTAATATGTGATAGGGTAAAGGTACATAATTAAAAACAAATATTGAGTATAATTATCCCTCTTGAAAATAATAATTATGAGAATTTTCTTTGCTACTGAATACATAATTAATTGGTTTATAGCAGTCATTGGATTAAAGTCAATAGATATAAATAGAAATTTCTAAAATGTTCTTTTTAAAGTTAGGCTTTATGATTACTATTAACATTATCTTTCTTTTGATAATTAATCAATTAAATTTGTTAATTTGGTAATAATAAAATGCCTACCTTATAAATTATCTTACTTTGGAGATGAGTGGATTGCTTTTATTCAATAGTCAAACTAAATAAATGCACAGTATAAAAATAATTCCAAAGTTCAAATTAATAGTTATTTCTTCAGAGAGGAGTTTTTCTTTATGAAAATGAAGATAACAACATAGAAAATGTTATATTTCTCTCTCAGATCTAAAATTTCTCTCTTAAGGCAGAAAATTAAAGCATCAATATTCTTCAATCATATCATTTTTCCTCCTATAATATCAGTAATTTTAAGCTAGGAATAATTCTATCAATAAGATATGTAGACCTTATTTTTCCCAAGAAGCAGTAGCTTTCAGTCAAAACAAATTCTATTAAATAATATTTTCTTTTGTTTCAATATGTTTATAAGTAATTTGTTTTAAATGTGAAAAAAGTGATCAAGAGACTCCAAATGATGTCTCAGTTTATAGATTTAGATACTTAACTCTCTATTCCCACTAAAGTCAAGCAAAATGTTGGAGCTCAGTAATTATCTGTTGAATGAAGGAAATATTGAGATTATAACTGAGATTATGTTATGATTATATACAGGACTAAGAGAAAGAAAACAAAACACGATTTCAAACAATTAAATAGTTTAAGACTCTGAGCTGATTAGTGGCATTAGTGAGTGCGACATTCCTTTCACCTCAGTCCTGTATATAAAGCTGATGAAGAAACACTCATTTCTAGCTCAAAATTTTTTTAACATTTTTATGTGATTATAATTTTGTGACTTCCAAAACTTTTCTGAGTCAAACAAAAAGTAATGCTTTAATATTTCTTTGAATGAAAATGACTATCGTCGTGCTGATATGACTTATTTCTTGGAGGCATTTAACCACTTCTATCCTCAGTTTCTTCTGGTTTAAAGTGAAGTTAGTATTAATGTTCATGACATAGGATTATGATTGGTGATAATGATACAACTATTGCAATCACTGAAATTGTGATGACAAATAAAAATCTTGCTATTCATCAAAGAACATTACGATATGAATCTACATTGTCTTCCATAGGTTTATATTTAAATGCTTGCTTCCAGTTTATATTGTTATTTTGGGAGCCTGCAGAACTTTGAGAAGCTGGCTGATGAAAATAGGCCAATTGAGACAGACATTAAAAGTTATACTCAGTTTTCTTTATGGCTCATTTTCTGTGCATCCTTATCTGTGCCCTAACTGTAACTGTAACCCTAAGCCTTACCCTTACCCAGATCCTAACCCTATGGGTATTTAACCCATAACTTATTACTCCTGCTACCATAAACACTGCCATCCCTTACTGTCAAGCTTGACTGAAATATCTCTGAAATCACGGACCGAAACTAATTTTACTCAATCAAGTGACTTCATTGGGTATTCTATAATAGTTATCCAAAAGGTACTAGTATAAGGTGGGTACTAGTTTCAAGAGTTAACTTCCCTATAATATCCTGCAGAGTATTGTGTCATGACTGTTATTAGATTAGGTGGCAGGATGTATATTTTTCTTAGCATATTAAACTTATTAGATGATCTTCAATTTGTTCATTAGTGCTGTGTAAAACTATTAATATTTTTTGTTAGAGTACAAGTTGGCAAGCATTGCATGGTTATTTTTTAACCTATATTAACTGAACACTAAATTTCTAATGTCAATTTGCTGCTAAATATTAAATAATAAGGCTGCAAATTATATTGACCCCTCAAAAGGGTTTACTATTTAGTTTTTAATATTATCAGTAAAACAAGCAGGAATCCCTTACAGGAATTTCCTATACTGTTTTAAATTCAAACTTTTATATTGTATTGCATTTGTATATAAAAATTCTTGTTAGATTCTTAATAATCAGGGAAATGCAAATCAAAACAACCCTGAGATTCCACCTCACAACATTCAGAATGGCTAGGGTCAAAAATTCAGGTGACAGCAGATGCTGGCAAGGATGTGGAGAAAGAGGAAGACTCCTCCATTGCTGGTAGGATTGCAAGCTGGTACAACCACTCTGGAAGTCAGTCTGGCGGTTCCTCAGAAAACTGGACATAGTATTACCGAAAGATCCAGCAATACCTCTACTGGGTATATACACTGAACATGTTCCAACTGGTAATAAGAACACATGCTCCACTATGTTCATAGCAGCCTTATTTATAATAGCCAGAAGCTGGAAAGAACCCAGATGTCCCTCAACAGAGGAATGGATACAGAAAATGTGGTACATTTACACAATGGAGTTTTACTCAGCTATGGTGGCGCATGCCTTTAATCCCAGCACTCAGGAGGCAGAGGCAGGCAGATTTCTGAGTTCGAGGCCAGCCTGGCCTACAAAGTGAGTTCCAGGACAGCCAGGGCTATACAGAGAAACCCTGTCTCAAAAAACCCAAAAAAATTAATTTATGAAATTCTTGAGCAAATGGATGTATTTGGAGGATATCATCCTGAGTGAGGTAACCCAATCACAAAAGAACTCACTTGATATGCACTTACTGATAAGTGAATATTAGCCCAGAAACGTAGCATACCCAAGATACAACTTCCAAAAGACAAGAAAATTAAGAAAGAAGACCAACGTGTGGATACATCATTCCTCCCTAGAATAGGAAATAAAATATCCATGGAAGAAGTTGCAGAGACAAAGTTTGGAGCTAAGACGAAAGGATGGACCATCCAGAGAATGCCCCACCAGGGGGTTCCATCACATAATCAGCTACCAAACGCAGACACTTCTGCATATACCAACAAGATTTTCCTGAAAGGACCCTGATATAGCTGTCTCCTGTGAGGATTTGTCAGTGCCTGGCAAATACAGAAGTGGATGCTCATTGTCATCTATAGGGTGGAACACAGGGTCCCCAATGTAGGAACTAGAGAAAGTACCAAGAGCTGTAGGGGTCTGCAACCCTATAGATGGAACAACAATATGAACTAATCAGAACCCCCAGACCTCGTGTCTCTAGCTGCATATGTATTAGAAGATGGCCTAGTCCTCCATTATTGGGAAGAGAAGCCCCTTTGTCTTGCAAACTTTATATGCCCTAGTACAGGGGAATGCCAGGGCCAAGAAGTGGGAGTGGGTGGGTAGAGGAGCAGGGCGGGGGGGAGGGTCTAGGGGATTTATGGGATAGCACTTGAAATGTAAATGAAGAAAATATCTAATAAAAAATTAACAAAAATTCTTGTTAGATGTAAATGAGAAATGAGAGAATTAATGATAAAGAAATAAATATATAGAGAATTTGGATCAAACAGAAGACTATCAAAATTATATAGTTGTAGTTTGACTTTTTGTTTGTTATATTTCAGAGAGAAAGAAACAATGAAAGTCGAATTAGCAAGCGTGCCACAGTGCTAGCAACTTCCCTTTGTTAACTCCATAATTTTTGCCCTAGATATTTACAGTAGGAAAAGGCTAGGTTGACAATTAAAAGAACTACCAACTGTACTCTTCCACATCTCCAAAAGTTAAAAAATGTCATGATCGTAGTTAGTACCATGAAGGCAAACACAACCTTCCTGGAGATGCTGCTCAGATAAGTTGACCAAAATAATTCTTCACCCAGGAAACAGATTTTCCAAAATAGTGATAGACACAACAGATGCTTAGGGGGAGATTGTGCAGAGAATTTCAGCATTGCTGTTCTATTATTTGACTATATCTTTAAATTAAGCATGTCTGCAGAGTTGTCAAACTGATACCTTTTATAAATATTGAAATTTTAAAGTGATGAGTTATCTCAAAAATGACAAGCAATGTTCTCAGGAATAGCCACAAACAACTTCACTTTAACAATTGCTTGCCCTAAACTAAACTGACCATATTGTCATTGTAGTGTAACGACTAAGTTACTAATATGAAGATTATTAAAATTACAGCAAATCTTCAGTTGTGACCTGAATTTGCATTGTCTTGGCTCTAATGAGTCAGTTTATGTGTAACAAATCCCATGTTCTTTCCCATTTAAAGGCCATGGTTCTGGCTTTGCATTAGGCTACACCTCAGCAGACAGGCTTGGCCAATTTTTCTTCAATCAAATCTTTATCAGGCCAAATTGTAGTCATACATACCACTGAGCTTGATTTGCTAATCAAAAATCTTATCGACACTGGCTAGATGGCTCACTGAGTAATCCCACTTGCCATCAAGCTTGAAAAAGAGACCTGATGCCAGCTAGTTGTCTAAAAGTTCATTTAAGTTGAAATTTCTGATTCATCCCTTCAGTACTGGCTATTAGAGCTTCGGACTTAGAGGTCCTGCTGAACATAACAAGATACTGTCTCTACCAGGGCATGTTAGCAATTTAAGCACTCAGGTGTTTTGAAGCAGAAGAATTGCCCTGAATGACAGGCTAGTTGGGAATTATAGAATGAGTACCTCCCCAGCCAGGACAAGCTCTGGGGGTACTGATTAGTTCATATTGTTGTTCCACCTATAGAGTTGCAGACCCCTTCAGCTCCTTGGATACTTTCTTTAGCTCCTCCATTGCGGACCCTATGTTCCATCCTATAGATGACTGTGAGGATCCACTTTTGTATTCGCCAGGCACTGGCAAATAGATAAAATTTGCAGAACACAAGAAAATCAAGAAGGAAGACCAACATGTGGATACTTCATTCCTCCTTAGAATAGGGAACAAAATACCCATGGAAGGAGTTACAGAGACAAAGTTTGGAACTAAGGCTAAAGGATGGCCCATCCAGAGACTACCCCACCCGGGGTTCCATCCCATAATCAGCCACCAAATGCAGACACTATTGCACATGACAGCAAGATTTTGCTGAAAGGACCCTGATATAGCTGTCTCATGTGAAGCACAACCTTTTGAATCAAACTGATTACTCTGGAGATAAATCTGCATAGGAATACTAAGAGGAAATAGAACAAGACATAATCCAGCTGTATGGTTTTGGTTTTTGAGTTCAACAGTCTAACTTATCAAAGCTATTTGTAAAATAAGCAATTATATAGATCTTTCCATTTCAATTCCTTATTGCAAACCAGTTTACATAACCTCCATTTGCCTCTGGTTTGGAGATAGTCAACTATTGTTTTGTAAACACAACATGCTTCAGACAAAATCCTACATTTGACATGATTCTCAAAGGCTGTGCATGACTACCTTTCTCTTCAGTATACTGCTTTCTTCTTTTGTAAATTATCGAGATAAAAACAAAGACATTTTTCAGTTTTCAGTCGCTTAATGGAAAAATGGCTTCGGAGAGAAATAGCTAATTAAAAGATCAAGCATTCTTACATTCAGATGTGGTGTTTTTAGAAATGCTCAATCAGCTTTATGACAACCCCTAATGTCTAATGACAGTGGAAATGAAAATTTCATGCTTTGTCTTACAACACATTGGGAAATTTTAAGACAAGCACTCTGTCTTCTGTATAGCCTTGTAAAATAAAAGTTATGTTATGGAAAATAATACATGTTTAGTTATCAGTATTATTTTCCTTTATTTGTTAGAGGCAGTAAGTCACCAAGTAGTCCAGGCTGGCTTGCTATTTACCTGATACCTGTCTCTGACTCAAAATCCTCCTGTCTCCCTCTTTTCAAGTATTGAGAATACCAAAATATCTGACACTATGTGCCATTATTAATGAATGTTTATTTCAAGGTCAAAGTTTATTGTGGAAAGATGTGACCAAGTAATCATGTTTCAGTGAAATGTCTTTTTTATTTTCTATTAGACATTTTCTTTATTTACATTTCAAATATAAATAAATCCCCTTTCCTGGTTTCCTCTCTGGAAACCCCCTATCCTCTCCCCCTCTCCCCTGATCACCAACCCACTAACTCCTATTTTCTAGCTCTGGCATTCCCCTACACTGGGGCATCAAGCCTCCACAGGACCAAGGGCCTTTCCTCCTATTGATATCCAACAAGGTCATCCTCTGCTACATATGCAGCTGGAGCCATGGGTCTCTCCACGTGCACACATAGTATGATGGAGATATACATCAAGTGTTAAGGAGACCTGAGAAGAAACAGCTCACTGAGACTCAATAATTTTTAGGCTTCCTAATAATATCTCAATTATTTTAAGGATGATCAAGAATTGGTTAGAAAAGGGATTTAAAATGAGTATAAAACTAATACATAAAATTTCAGTCTTATCTACTTTTCTCACACTTACATTATTATATCTTTTCATTTAATAAGTTGACTTGTAGATGAAAAGTTCATTTACATTTCCATGGCTTTAAATGAAAAAGATTACTAAAATTCAATTTCTCCTCTTTAGTTTATTGCTTAATTTCCATAACTTTAGTGAATCTTTCATCATTTCAAAATGATAAGATCATTTTTAAGTGCATATACTGAAAGTGCTACTTGTGTTCATGGACAAAAACAACTATTCTAGAGCTGACTGATTAAATTACCAAATTATGTTTCAACATGCGTGGTTCCTTATGTATGTGTAAGATTACGAATACAAACCAATTTTAACTTCTTATTTCTTTGATGAAATAATATTAATTTCTCTTTTTCTTTCCTCCCTTCAAAAACCTCCTTACCCTCTTTTAAATTCATGAGAAGTAAGAGTAGTATAGTATAAGCCAATGGTTACATTTTAAAGTATTTTTCTCAAAAGATTTTGACTTTCAGGTCAGCATTTTTTACAGAGTTATACTTTACATTTATGGCTGACTTAACATTTATAGTCATCCTACAGAGAATGTTAGTAAAGTTTAGGGACATATTACAATATTGAAAAAGCTTGAGGCACTAAACTATTAAGTTATAAAATAAATATTTGTCAAGTTAAGAAATAATTTGTACATTAAGAAACCATAAGGTTGAAAAGCTTCCATTGCAATTTGTATTCATATATGAACTTCCCATCTTACTTTGTTAACTAAAACTATTATATTTTTCCAAAACTAAATTACTATGGGAAGTTGAGGGTGTAATTTAATAGCTGAACAGTTACTCAGCAGGCCTTCTGCACTGAATTCTAGTCTCAGCTCCAGAAGAAAAAAAATGACAATGAAATTATACAAGTTTTTGTAGATCCTATAAATTTTTGTTATAGGGTAGACCAACCTACACTTAATTGTTTGCACTATAATATGAAAATATGTTAGGCATCAATCCATTTTAGTTACTGAATTACAGAGAAAACAAAAATTAAGTGATGTCTTATGAGAAATATATTACTAAATGCTAGGGTAGAGGTCTTTTGAAAAGACACCATGAGACATTTAAACCAGGTACGTTGATACATATCTGTAACATCTGCACTTTGGAGGCTGCTGCAGGAGGATCTAGCACTCCAGGACACACTGGGCTCCATAGTGCGACCTTGGCTCAAAAAAAAAAAAGAAACAAAAGTACTTATATTAAATTTGCATAGATTACTAAACAGTGAATGGTGCCCACAACTACTAGAAAAGGGTATAACATTTGAAATGTAAATAAGGAATATATATATATATATATGAAATTGTTTTCTAAATAGGATTCTTAAAATTTGTTTTTCATATATATTTTCTATTTTATATCTTATGACATATACTAAGTAACTGCTTTCTACAGTTTTTTCTAAAGCGAGTTTTAAACATGAATTGAAAGAACTGCAGAGAGACTGCAAATTTTAAAATAGTAACAGCTTCTGCCACTGATTTTACTTAGAGTATTTTACATAGGTGAGTAGTATTTTGCATAAATACTTTCATTAAGATAAACTTAAGCTATAGAAATTACATTAAGTATTAAAATAATACAAAATGTCCCAAATCTTTCAACTTAAAGCAATATGAAACTTATATGTTGTTTTTAGTACAGTTGGTAGATATTGAAACATTTTATTATAAAAGTACAACTGCTATATAATTTATTTATTTTGTTGAATACTATTGGGACAAAAGTCTATTTTATTATCTTCTTTAAATGATATGATCAAATTTGATATAATGATGTAGATAAATATACTGGCTTGAAGTAAAATGGGTCAAATTTTCCTTCCTTTCTACCTTTGCCTATTTGCCAAGGTGCTCAAATTATTTTAAACTGTAAATATTTTTAAAGAGCTCTGTAAAAAAGAGAACAATCTCACAAGTCATTCTTTTCATCAAAAAATAACAACCTTACCCACTCCAATTAACTTGCAGAAATAATTTGCCAAGTATATTCTCATCCTATAACTCCAGTGTCAACTGTACAACAGCCTGATGATGTGCTATCTGGAGTTACCTTCGTAAAGCCCATGAAAGCAAGAGTAGAATGTACTTTCTTATTGAAGAAAAACAGTTCTAAATTGTGTATAGGCTCATTAGCGACAAACAAACAACATTCTTTGTTTCTCTTTCTATTTATTTACATATGAAAGAAAGAAATGGTCTAGGAATAGCTAGCCTATGGAGAACTATGTCTGGAATATGCTATAAAGTAAAGAAGATAAAATTATTCAGATTGAGGTTTCTAATAGCCAGATCTAGACATTAGTTTAACTATTGTAGTGTTTTTATGAATAAATAATTATTTTTAATCATGTCTTAGGACATTGAGATATTGAGTTAAATATTGATCACCAATAAAAAATTGACATAAAAAATGCCAATATGATTGTTATTTACATTGTTGCTTTAACAGAAATCACAACTCCCTTTTGTAGAGGAATTTTAAGCTAGCAACATGACTGCTCTCTGGTAAGGGATCATGTCCAAAGACCTTCCAGGTCTATGTGACCTGGCTGGAATGATTCACTTTTAATCCCTCTGGATGGAATACAGACCTACCCTTAGTAAACACCTTTACCTCCAAACAATGACATTTAATTAAGAGGCAGACAAAGTGATGAATCAGAGAAAGATTGGACAGAATGAGTCAGAGATAGGCTATGCCGGACTCTCAGGAAATAGTTATTTAAGTGTAGTGCACTTACCCCCAGAGCTCGTGTCTCTAGCTGCATATGTAGCAGAAAATGGCCTAGTCTGCCATCATTGGGAGGAGAGGCCCTTGGTGTTGCAAAGATTATATGCCCCAGTACAGGGGAATGCCAGGACCAGGAAGCAGAAGTGGGTGGATTAGGGAGCAGGGTGTGGTGAGGGTATAGGGGACTTTAGGGATAGCATTTGAAATGTAAATGAAGAAAATATAATAAAAAAAGAAAAAAAAAAGTAGTGCAGCCGGGCAGAGCTTATTCAGGAAATAAAAGTTACTTTTTAGAGTCTTTTATTGGGGGGTTCATATTTATGAAATTTCCCTGACTTGACTAATGCATTTTAAAGGAAAAACAAAGGGTAGGAAAAACTATTTCATCCGATCATCAGTTTTCAGTTTTATGAAATTAAACAAATGGACTAGAGTCTTTCTGATCCAAAAGTCCTCTGAATCCATGAGAATGATTTTAACAAGTGTTAAAAACAAATTTAGGGTATTTGAGATTTGACATTTAAACAATCTAGGGATTAACAATCTCCCTGGAAGCTGCTTATGTTAATTTCAAACTTGTTTGTATTAGGCAAAACAAGCTAATCCCTTAGTGATCTGTCAGCATGGGAATTGTAAGTCAGGATTTCACTGACAAATTCATGATTCATTAATCAGTCCTATAAGATGTCATCAATGCCAAAGGACTGGTTTATTGTCAGAATCACTTAAAAGTGATGTTGTGAGACCTGAGTATTATATTTATAATTATATTCACATCTTCCTCATAAACTGTTTAGTAAAAATGATTAAGTATCTTTCTTGTGGAATGAGAAGACTTAATTACCTCGTGGCATTTAGAAATTCTTGATAAGAACTTAACTTTTCATCAGTCTCTTGTTAACACATCTACTAATGCATCAAACTATTTATTAATAATAAAATGAATGGTATTTATAAATAAATAAATGTTGCACCCCATTACTTTTAAAAACATGCTTATACTTTCATAAAAATATCAAATACAAAGGTCAGTGACATATCATGATTATAAGATTCAAGTTATATTATTGTTCATATAGCATTTTTCTATTACATTAAAATTCATCTTGTTATTGCTATGTTTTATTCCTTTAATATTTGACATCTGTGTAGGTTTGGACTATGTAAAAGTCTAACCTTGAAGAAACAAAGGTACTGCTGATGTTTTTATTAAAAGAGCTGTGAATTTCAAATTAATCTTTTAAAGCCACAAATTTATCCATAGCAGTTATTTTTAATAGTTTCTTGTTTTAGTCCTTCTATAAATGCATATTTTTGAAATACTATAGTGAGAAATAAAATCCTCCTACCACCATTCCTGTTTTTGTAATTTGGTATTTTGTTGAAAATGCTGTGATATTTTATATGCCAAAAACACTTTTACACTTATTCTTAGAGTGTTTTTAAATAACCCACAAAATGAGAATTATTTGTCTGCTTTCCATTATAAAAATATTTTCCCCTTCAAAAAAACATAACCAAGAATATCAAGGTAAATGAAATAAAAGTATGATCTTAGTTAAAATAAGAGGTAGTTCCTACATTCTAACTTATAAGAAGAAAAATGTGTACTGCACAGTACATCCTAGCCTCAATGCTCTACCCCAAATGGAGATTTCAACAGTACCACTGTATTCACTATCTGAACAAAAAGCTACAGTTGAGTGTGAAGATCAGAGTCCAAAGACAACATTATTTAAAAAGAGTTATTTCATGTTCTTGAATTACATATTTAAATCTCCATTTTTGGGTACAATCTAATTTAATAAAGCGTGAGAAAGAATCACAACACAAAACATACTGATGAAAATTAAACCACTAAATTAGTGAATACTTATCATAACTAAAAATGTTATAAAAATTAGCTATCATTGATCTGAAAGGATTCTTGATTCGGTTATCTAAATGTTCACATGCATAAATATATTTTAATTTTTTTTCAGGAAAAGAAATGAGACTTATCAATTAGGAGACATTTTAGATAGAGTGTGTTTATTTTACAAGAATTTCATAAATAACTTTTCAAGGTATTATTCTCAGAAGTTAAACATTTTGAACATACTGTAAATTATTTTATTGGGTTATCATTGCCTGTGAGTCTTTTGTTTGTTTGTTTGTTTGTTTGTTTGAGACAGGGTTCCTCTGTATAGCCCTGGCTGTCCTGGAACTCACTTTGTAGATCAGGCTGGCCTCGAACTCAGAAATCTGCCTGCCTCTCCCTCCTGAGTCTGGGATTAAAGGTGTGCACCAACATGCCTGGCTGCCTATGAGGTTTAAAGGCTTAATCTTTGTCAAAACATAAGCTGGATAGATACTGAGTCCCTGTTTTTCCCTTTCTCTTTCCCAAGGGTGAGACTTTGACTTATATCTCAGAGATTTTTTTTTCAATGCAGAAAAGATTATTCAGAAATCCCTTTGTGGCATTTATATTCATTTGTATGTGTGAATGATGTATGAAGAGAAATGATATGCTGAAAAAATTGAATAATATTATAAATATAAATCATGTCTATTTTCAACTTATCATGTTCATTTTTGTATCAGCATGTGTCATCAGCAATGTCAGTTAGAGAATCTTTATCTTTTTCATGTGCCATAACCACTACTGGATTAAAACTATTTTAAAACACAACTGGGCTTTTCCAAGCTGAAGAATTTCATGAGATTTCCAAGAGTAATGTAGAGTTGTGACATCTCCATCATGCTTGATCTGAGTAGGACCAATCATAACCATGTCTCACATTAAAAAATTCTCATCAGTAAAATATGGAATAAGTTTCACTGCCAGAGCTATCAGCATGGTTATATATTTTTCCAATTTGGCAGAAAGAGGAGTTTGTAGGGGAATTTATTTATTTTTTCCAATACGTTTTCCAAATAGTTCCCGGGCACTAACATATCCCATTTCTTATAGGAAAACAAAATGAAGGAGAAAATTTATAATGAATTCATAGCTGTTTTGCAGATTGCAGCAGATTCTAGTGATTAGGAAGATGTGCACAAAGGGGGAAGGATGAAGAAGGAACGAGTCTCATCTCTAAATAACTTGTAGTTTCATTTTCCTTTCTCCTAGTTAAACAAAAAGCAAATATTTACTGTTATGAGGAAAAATGGGAGTCATTTGAATAAAACTTAAGCACCAGAAAGCTCATGAAGTATGCTTTTTGTCTTTCTTTTTTTTTGTTTTTGGTCATGTAGGGGATTGAACTCAGGGACTTGCATATATTAGAGTAAGGCTATATCATCAAAGCTACCCTTGCAGTCCAAAGCATTCCTTTTAGAGATAGAAAAATAATCCAATATAAATTCTAGGCCAGACAGCCTCTTCTTATTTTATATTGAAATTTATATGTATTTCCATACACACACACACACACACACACACACACACACACACACACACACACACACTGTGTGTGTGTGTAACAATAATAATCAAAGGAAAAGAGCCTATCAACATGATAGTAGGGAAACATGAGGGATGTTGAAGGGAGGGGTGTTGCCAGGGGCAAAAGGGAATGTGAGACTGTTGTAACTCTATTTCAAATAAAAATATATTTTAAAAGATCAGTATCTTAAACATAATATAAACACTTATCTACACTTGAAAATGTCATTGATTAAATAAATGTTTCCACTCCTTAATATAGGTACTCAACAATTATTTCATAGTAGTTCAATATCTACATAAAGTAGTTCTAAGCACTGTAACATCATGTTTTTCTATCTAGTTACTTAAAGAAAACGAAATATTTTTTTTTATTTTTATTTATTTTTTTTATTTACATTTTTTTACTACTTTTATTAGATATTTTCTTCATTTACATTTCAAGTGTTATCCAGCTAGTTCCCTATATCCTCCCCCCTCCCGGCCCTGCTCCCCTACCCACCCACTCCCACCCCTTGGCCCCTGCGTTCCCCTGTATTGGGGCATATAAAGTCTGCATAACCAAGGGGCCTCTCTTCCCACTGATGGCCAACTAGGNACGCTCTTCCGATCTGTGTCTATGTTTGGTGACTGATTGTGGGATGGATCCCTGGCAGCTGCAGTCGTTGGGTCCATCCTTTGGATTGAGCTGCACAAATGCTCCCTTTAACTCTTTCAATGTGTGCTTTGTTCTTAATTCTAGGAAGGGGTGACGTGTCCACATTTTGACCTTCCTTCTTCTTGAGTATCATGTTTTTAGTAAATTGTTTCTTGGGTAGTCTAGGTTTCTGGGCTAATATCCACATATCAGTGAGTACATGTTATGTGAGTTCTTTTGTGAATGGGTTACTTCACTCAGGATGATGGCCTCCAGGTCCATCCATTTGCCTAGGAATTTCATATATTTATTGAAGAAAACGAAATATTTTAAGGCTAACATTTTCTAAGTGATGTATGAGTAGTTGACTGACTAAAATAGCTTTATGTTGTTAGAAAATACTGATATTTTAGCCAAAAAGTCTAATTTATTGTTATTTAGACAAAAATATAATGTTTGTAGAATCTATGGTACTTGAATGTTTTCCAAGGACATTCACATTGTTGCCTACCTTGAGATTTCTGAGACCATGATCCTCTGCATTAGAAATAAATGTAATCATCCTTCCTATTCATTAATAAGACTGAGGTTCCGTTCTTTCTCTTGAATTGTCTGGCTGCTAATCTTCAATAGTGATATGACAGTAGGGGTTGAGTTTCTCTCCTTTATTACCATTATCACTACAAAATCAATACCAGCACTGTAAACTTTTGGTTATAACATTGTCTTGTTTGGGCTAAGAGAATATGTTGTCAATGTCAACAGTATTTAAAAGAGTTCGTTTTAACAACAATATGAACTAATCAGAACCCCCAGAGCTCATGTCTCTAGCTGCATATGTATTAGAAGATGGCCTAGTTGGCCATTATTCAGAAGGAAAGGCCCCTGGTCTAGCAATGTTTATATGCTCCAGTACAGGGGAATGTCAGGGCCAAATAGTGGGAGGGGGAGGGGAGGGGAGCAGGGCGGGAGGTGGGTATCGGGGACTTTTGGGATAACACTTGAAATGTAAATGAAGAATTTCTCTAATAAAAAAAAGAGTTCGTTTTAATCTTTTTCTTTTATGTTGATTTTACATCAACCTTCATTAATGTGAATGCATGTGTGAGTGCATACGTGTGTGTTTGTGACCAAATATGTATGTTCTACATGTCATTTCAAGCTGTTTTTTTTTCTGATTATCATTTGTCATCAGCTATACATGACCCTTTTGTTCAATGGCTGTTCATAGCATCTATATTCCTTGATTTACTCTGGTGTTCAAAATAATTCAAAATTTAAGAAAAAGAGTCCTACAAATATAAGGCAATTTTAGATTGCAAGATGGCACTGTTGCAAAAAAGTACTGAATGACCTCATTTATCAGTCTACAGAAAAATTGAAACAAAGATTGCTTTAGAATAGCTATAGTTTCAGCTCTTGTATTAGAAGATCATTTTGGTGATCTGGAAAGCCATACAAGAAAAAAAAATGTTGTCATTAGAAATGGCCCCAACAATGCTTCATTTTTTTCTTAACACTGTATATATGTTTTGTTAAAACAGGCATAAAATAATTGCAAAACCTTTAGCCTACTTGAAATGATTATTTGCTCCTTCATTGGTAACCAGTCAAGATTACTCAGGCATCACAAAGGCCAATATGACTTATTATCAATGAGAGATAATTTTCTAAGCTCTTTGGTTTTCAAATTTGCTTACTATTGTTGTGTTATATTTTTTAAAAACGTGAGACGTTGCCTTTAAGAAGATAGTGATAATATGGTGATGGGAAATAACATAAATTCTATACAGTATTCATTGTACTTCGGTTAAAATACTAATCAATATTTCATTGTATTTCTAGAGCTAAATGTTTTTTAATTGCTAACTGATGCCTTCCTTTTAAGAAGACAAAAGTGGGTATTCATTATACTGGTATGAATTGTCAATTTTATAAACTGATTTGAGCTTAAGGGTGAGATTATGGCAATATTCCAGAGTCCGGTGCTTTGGTTTCATCTAGAGCAGTTCTCAAACTTCCTAATATTGCAAACTTTTAATGAAGTTCCTCATGTTTTGGTGACTCCTGGCCATAATATTATTTCATTGCTACTTCAGAACTGTAATTATGCTATTGTTATGAATTGTAATGTAACTATTGGTGTTTTCTGATGGTCACAGGTTACCCCAATGAAAGGGTTGCTCAACTTCCCTCCCCAAAGTGATCGCTACCCTCAGGTTGAAACCTGCCAGTCTGGATCATCATAAACATCCTCATAGATTCTTCACATATTTCTCCTTGTCTTACATCATCATTGGCTGCAACTGATTTTAATAATTTATTTCCTATGCAAATGTAAAACCTTGTCCTTCTTAAACTCCAGAAACCATTATTGACAGAGACAGTAGAGAAAAATCCATTTCATTTCCCATTCAACAAACATTGGCCCAATAAACACACAATACACCCATATGCACAGTACACTTCAGGTTAAGGTACTGAGTTCCCTGGATGCAGCAAGCAGCTTTATGCTTCTTTTCATTATTTTTATGGAAAAGAAGGAAAATGCAGATGGTCTGAATTTGAATTCAGTTAAGGAATTCAATCACTGAACTGGATGAAGTGTACAAAGAGCCAAATTTCCCTTTCTTCCTGTCCTCTGAATTTCAACTCAGCCCCTCAGGCATCCTGTTATCTCAATAGTTGTTAGCACAAAAGCAAAAATTTTCAGTGCATTAAGTGCTGTTTTTGTAAATATTTTGAAAAACATTTTAGATAGTGTACTTATTTGTTCTAAAATAATGATGTAAAAATGAAGTATCATAGGGTCATGACAAATTATGCCCTTTATTTGGCACATGATTTCCTGCATTTCAACTAATTAATTTCAATGACTAATAAATCTGAGACCAAAAGTTTAAGCTGTATTTCAAAAGTTGTACCCCTAAAGATCATAAGGAATTCTTCCTTTCCTTTTACTAAATTTTTCAATATGTATAAAAGTTGAACAATTTGCAGCTCAAATGTTTTATTTTTCCCTTTGAAAGTGTTATTTTTAAGCTCAGAAATGTGAAATGGAATATATTTCCTTTTGTAGGCTGAAATAATAGTGGAAGCTAATCAAAGGTAATTATATCACAACATTAAGGAGAATATTATGTGTTGCAGAAGAAAACTGTATGCAAGGTTAATCACCTTCATTTATGTGGTTTTATTTTTATGCATTAGAGATCTATAGACAATACTTATGATTATGAAGAAGATATTTATCAGTATTGACATTTACCTATTTAATATGGCATTCTATGGTTATCAAGGTTATTCATTAAAATGGAAAAATATCTCTCACTTATTGAACCAAAATTTCATGTGTTTTCATCAATGACACAATTTTGGACTTTTGTTTAATGCAATGATCACAATGTTGAAACTTAAGGTATTTCTATGTATGGCATGTTGGGGAGCTAAGGCAACTATTTCAGGCCCTCATATTATTATAGGATGAATCATTTCAGTATACTATAACATATGCCAGGGAAAAGAAAGGCAGAATGTAAATGTTAAAGATACCAAATTTGGAAGGAAAGAATATAGAATCACCTTTCAACAAGCACATGTCAGGTTAAGTCCAACATATTCAGAGAAAATTAGACTGTGCCCTTCTAAAAGTTTATTTGCTTTCTTCTCTCTGTCACCTCATTCTTTACATCTTTTGGAAACACATCTTTGATCTGTTGCTGAAGTGCTCCTCATATTGAAGCATTCCTAGTAGCTGAGAGTTACAGGTTGAGACTCTTTCTTGTGGATACTTACTCCTAAAAGCCTAGAGATTTTGGTTGCTAACCTTTTTTTGGTATCTTTTAGAATATAAATGAAAATTTAAATCTTTCAGTAAAAATTCATCTTATTTTAAAGGGCTTCAAACGTATCAGCACTGACATTTTAAAAGGATAAAAAGGATTTAATCAATACATCTGTAAACAGACTGCTTCAAGTAACCTAGTGAGATTGTATGGAATTTTTTTTATTTATTTTTAATGACAAGGAATGAGTGTGTGCTTATATTCTTAAACACTTATACATTTTGTTCTATTGCATAGTGTAGAATAGTTGGTACTGAGCATATACAAGTCTTCTCACCATTATTCATCCATGATTTTGTTATCATCTATGCCATGGGAAATGTGAGTTGTAGAACTCTGCTTTTAATAATTAACTTTCATTCCACCATAGCACAACATCTAACCTGCAGAGTGTAAAAATCATCCAACAAGTTTTCAAGATTGGTAGAAAGCTTGAGTGAAGTAATGTTAGTAACATCATTGCCTATAAAATATCGTATCTAATGTGCATTTTGACCTAAGAGTGCTGGTTAGCTTCACAACTCCAAAGTTTCAACTTTTTAGACTTTTAATTTAGATAAGCATGGATAGGGCCATACTGATAAACCATCCTGAAATACTGAGGTATATTTTATTTTAGTTTACTTATGTATGCATTCAAGAATCCTCTATCCTTGAAAAAGACTTATTTTTCCCCAAATGTACTAGTATGTCAGAAATTTCTAGAAAAAAAATTTTTGTTAGTGTGAGGAATGGTAAGCATGGAATGCTTCAAATTCTAACATGTAGGTTGTATAGTTACCATAGAAACAAAGCTTCAAACACTTGTTCACTATAAACCATATGTTATTATTTATTTTTTCTAAGGATTTTTAGTAGAATATACTGGAAAACTAGACTACAACATTTCTGAAATATTCATGCCAGGTTGTGTTTATAGAGTTGTATTTCATTTAAATAACACACAGAGTTATAAATTGTTTATAAATTTGAAAGTATCTATACTGCTTTGCTCTAGGGCACATTGTTTGGAAAATTAAATGACTCAGAACACAGTTGTTCGTTTTTATTCTTACTGTCTATAGTATCACCCATTGTAGGATGCCCTGATGTATCTACTGGATGATTGACAATTTTTTTAGAATACAGAATAATATATTATTAATATAATTTCATGGATTTCATATCACATAAAAATAAAAATTTGAGATTCCTTTGTGTTAAGGGGCCAGTAAAATGATTCATCAGAAAAGATGCTGTTGACAAGGCTGTTGACCAGAGTTTGTTATAGGAGCCACATAGAAGGAGAGAATTAACTCCTGCAAATTGCCTTTTTACCTCTACACATTACATATGCATTATGGCAAATATATATATATGCGTGTGTGTGTGTGTGTATAATTCCCAGAGCAATTTGATATTTTTAAATGTTTTCTTAATTCCTGAGAAATTTATGGATGAATACTATGAAATATTAACCCTCATCTTAACATTATTATTAAAATTATTTCCCTCACTATCTCCTTCCATGCCCTCTCACAAATTCCTCATCCAACATAGCCTTTCTTACTTTTTTTTTTTCGATAACTTTCAAAGTCAAGTTAGTGCTTTCTATATACACATGGCTGTGGGTATATCCACTGGACACTCAGCATCCTATAAATGACCACATCCTTAAAGAAGAATGAATTTTTTCCTCTCTTTCAGTTACTATGCTTAACCAACAACTCCCCAGTAAGGAGGGTGGCCTAGAGTTCTTCTATCAATGTTAGAATTTCTCTTGGCCTGATCAAGTGCAGGTCTTATACAGGTAATTGCAGCAAAAAAAAAAAAAAAAAAGTTTCTAGTTAGTAGAAGATGGCCTAGTCGGCCATCATCGGGAAGAGAGGCCCCTTGGTCTTGCAAACTTTATATGCCCCAATACAGGGGAATGCCAGGGCCAAGAAGTGGGAGTGGGGATGGGTAGGGGAGCAGGGTGGGGGAGGGTAGAGGGAACTTTCGGGATAGCATTTGAGATGTAAATTAAGAAAATATCTAATTAGAAAAAAAAGGTGATCATTTAGAAAAAAAATCATTATACCCACAAATATAAATAATGTGTGTGGTTACTATCACAAGAATCCCATCATCTAAACTCCTATCCATATGACAGCTATTAATTGTACACATATTTTTGCCTAGCTTAAATCAAATAGTTTTCATATCCATATTTTCATATTTAATCTCTTAAATTAGCATTTCAGTTAAAACTTCACACCATTATATATTATATATACTGTAGTAAACACAGTAGGATTTGAGAAAATCAGATGCAGCTTCCAGGTACAGCTCAGTGGTTGAACAGTTAGCATTCATATGCATACCACTGAATATAATCTCTCTAGCAACACACACACACACGCACACACACACACACACACACACACACACACACACACACGTTCCAGACACTAAATGCTGATAGCTGTCTACCATATACAGAAGCATGATTTCCAATCCAACAACCAATAAAGTATTAAAAAATGAAGTAATCTTAAAAAGAAAGTACTACATGACTACTTGCTGATTTTCCTTGCACCTCATTCACAGGATAGTGATCCTGAAAGAGGCAGAGGCCAGGAGCATTTCTACAGTTTGTAGTAATAGAAAGTAAAATGTCCTGATGGCATTATAGTGGCGAGCATAGCCAACTTTATAAGTGTATGACTTTGTGGTTCTTAATCTTATATTTCTATCCTGTTGATTCAGGTTAATACTATATTATATCATATATAAATTATAATTAATTCACATCTTTATCATTAAATTCATTTAAAATGGTCATAAGAAAGCAAAGATGTAAATGAGCCATAAATACAACTCAAAGTTTTGGATGATTTGCTTCCCACTGTTTCTAATAATTCATTATTCAGTGTAAAGTTCTCACAAAATTTAAGTTAGTATCTACTTTATTCAGATCATTAAAGTGAGACAGTGTATCCCACTGTTTTAGGTTAATTTTATGCTCATTGACAAGTTAAAGAGTTACATATATTTAGAGATGTCAAGATGTCTAATTTGAGGAAGGTACTTGCTGTGCAAGCCCAATGTTCTGAGTTCAATCTCAAGAAACCATAGTAGAAGGAGAAGACTTCCAAAAGCTGTTTTTTGACCTTTACACATTCTCCATGACATATTCTGCATTTATATAAATACACACCTCCACCAATAATAATAATAAAATAAATTTCAATGGAAATAGATATCATTTTTAAGTATTTGTAAATAGCTACATATATTTGAAGGATATCTGTTTGAGAACAGAGAACTGATTTTGTCCTGAGGGAAAAAAAAAAGTTCTGGTTGGCTAGTGAAAAATCATAAAACTTAATGTCTATCTCTCTATTCAAAGGGAAGTAAAGATTTCAATCCTCCTAATTTTAAGGATGGAATCAGCTTCATTTTCTATATTGGTATCAGTTTTGTTAATATAATTTTCCTAACAGAAGTTGTACTGCTTTTAATGATGAAAATTTAAATTTAAGTCAAGAAACATGAGTCAAATAGTCCATGTAAATATAGCAAAGCTGTAACATCACCATGTAATTTCTATTTCTTCTTCAATGTATATGTGTGTATAGTTGGTATATTTTTCAGAACTGTACATTCCTATCTACAAATTATCCCTAATGGAAAATTAACTGTAGCTATTTTAGAGGTATGTTTGTAATTACATTTTATCAGCTAACCTATATATTATAAGACATATTTGTTTTACAGAGAAACTAAATAATTTTCCATATATACACACACACACACACACATATATATATATATATATATATATATATATATATATATAGCTGAAAATAACTGATGATTAGAATAAGTTAGTACATATACATTAACTTGTTTATTAGTGTTTTGTGTTAGTAAGGTTTGAACACTTAGCCTTCTATATATTAGGCAAGTGCTCTACCATTCACATGTGAATTTATCTCAGGAGTGTTATTAAATATTCATTTGGATCCATCCAAGTATTGTGAAATATTTTTTCATATATTTTAAATATTCATTTCATTCAAAGATACCTCACTTTTATAATTAAGATTTTTCTCTTATAGAGATTTTATACTGAGTGTGTTTTATTTCTAACAAAATTCCAAGAAATTTTGATACATCTTTATGCAAATTGTAGTGGCCCTTTCAATTTCTGTTATTGACAAAAAAAGAAGATAAATATTTTAGAACTGTCATTATTTATTTTCTGTCAGCAGGGTCTATGAAAAATTCATATTAGATTCTTTCTCAAGCATGTTTAAAGTGAACACAGCCACTTTTATTTTTAAATGCAAAATCACAATGCTACTGCAATATTTTATTTTTACTTTTCAATATACTGCCATCTGTGAATAATGACAATGTCTAAGCTCATTATTGTACCCTCCAATTTCTTAAAAATATGGTTTATGTCAATAATGTTAATGACAGAGTAATAATTGGGATGATGAAAACAGTATTTTGAAGGTTTTGAGTTAAGTTATTTATACATGTTTCATATTTTAAAAGTCATCATAGATCAACTTGATGATTGGCAATGAATATCATATCATATCATATCATATCATATCATATCATGGTAAATCAGAATGGAGTAGCAAAAAATAGTCTAGGTAAGTTTGTCAAAGACAAATGTGTGGAGAAACACTATAAATAGTATGTTTCTGAACTGTGGTTTCTTAATTTAAAACTATCATTTACCATTTACATAGGAAAATGCTTCTTTTATATCTGTTAAGATTAACATTAAATCTAATGTTACTTGGAATCAAGCATCTGTGATCTGAAAACAAGACATGTAAGTATAAATATATGGACTCTCTTTTGCCATTTTTATCAGATGTTCATTTAAACTGACATGAAATTGATGAGATTCATTTGTAAAGAATGATCTATGGTTTTGGTAAAAAGACATTGTTGTGTTTTAGTCTGGCTTCTTTTTATATCAATGATAATCTATGAAAATGAAAGGATAAATAATACTGTGGATTTGCCACAGTATACTTATAGCCACACCTATTCGTGGATAGTAGAAAAATTGACTTTAAAGTTATTGATTGGAGCTCTTGCACAAGCCAAATAAAAACTGTAAATCCAATCACAAGGGCAGCCGGTCATTTGCACAGCATTTCACTCTGCGTTTTTTCAAACTAATAATACACCAGGAACATTAAATAAACTCATTCTTTATTCGGTTCTATTCTTCAGTAAAGTCCTGAATTAATTATAAACACACCACTTTTGAAAAAGAATATTTTGCTTCTAAATATATTTTATTCTTATAAATTTCCAAAATATAAACAGATGGCCAAACCACTATCACTATCTGTAGGTTTGATTCAGGGTGTATCAAATTTATATATTTAAATAAAATTTAATATGATGCATAATTTTTAATTTGAACAAATATATGTATCACACATATTGAATGCCCTTTAGTAGATTAGTAATAATATGCTAGGCTCAGATGAGTTCTTAATTCATTTTTAACTGTTTACATCAGGGTATGAAGTCAGTTTTGCAGGGTTTTTTTTATTATTTTATCAACATTTTATCTTGTTAAATTAGTCTTTGAAAAATAAATATAGTTTGTTTCTTTCCTGTGTGAGTCCTAGTCTTTTCAGGCATGTAAACCATATGCATACAGACTGCATGAAAGTAGATGTGAAATGGTCTAGAGGAGCAAAGTGTCCATATGGAAGAAAGGAACGGTAGTTGGATCAGACCTGCAATATATTCCAGTATATGAGAACCCTGCTGGATGGTCTTAGGTGGTTGCATAATAAAATGAATCCAAATAACTTAAGAATGGAGGTCAATGCTGAAGACATTGCCTCTGTAATACGTACAACTCCCTGAACTATGGTAGGAGATGAGAATAACTAAACACACACACACACACACACACACACACACACACACACACACACACACACACACTAATTATTTCTTGAACACTGATACAGAATTTTATGGAGTTGAATGCCAAGAGGATTTAGAGCTTGTTACTTCCAAGCTGTGATATCTTGAACTGCTGTCTTGACTTTACTCTCTTTACTTGTCATTTAAGTAGATACAACTGTAAAACATTTGTTGTGTAAAGACAGTGATACTCTTAGAATGATGCAATATAACTGTCAGGAGTTTGGTGAATGTTTTCTGACAATAATACAAGATTTTCCTTGCCTACATTTCAATAATTTTGAAGTATATGATTAGTAAGTACAAATGCATTGTCCTTGCGCCATACAGTAGTTGTGAAGTATCTTTTCTAGTACCATTTAAGAATATATTTTAACTAAAATCTGAACTGGACCATTAGGTGGGATTTTACTACTTAGGGATGACGTGAGTGTTGCATGGAGAAATGTGTAGCTAAGTGATTCTGCTGATTCATAATTTTTAGGGCAAAAGAGCGAGGAAATATCAAATGACTGGTATAGCAAAGTCAACTTTTATTATTCAGTCTCTATACAAGAGAAAAATTCAAAGATAGAATTTTATTAGGTAAGTATTGAGTAGAAAGCTGAAATGAGATTTCTTGATATCGATAATTCTTACTTGTTTAATGGCTTAATTTATACTGACTTCTCTAAGTATTTTTATACTCAATTTAAAAGTCACAACTTATGCCATCATCTAATTTCTAATTAGTAGGCAATGGAATCTTAATAAAAGTTTGGGTATTGGTTCTCTTTTTCCACTACAAGTTGTGGGATCCAAGGATTCCAAGGATCAAACTCGGGTTGACTGATGGCAAGTCTTTTTTTTTTTTTTTTTTTTTTTAATAAATCATAGGCTCTATAATTTTATTTCTGTATTTCATTGGAAAGAAAATTATTTGTACATACACATTAACATTGTTCTTCAAAAGTCACTTATTACAAAAACAATCTCTATTAAGTCATATATGATTCATGTTTCTAATCTTAGGGTCTGACTGGAAACATGCATGTGTTACGGAGTGATACCTTATCTTGAAAAAGAACTAATACATTTTAAAATAAAAATAAGCATGAAATATATAATTTAATTGAAATAGAAGTTATATTTTTGCTCCAAAATATGTAACACTATTTGAAATATCTAAATAATTTTATAAGAATCTATGAATATAAAGAAAGCCTCTTCAATAAATGGTGCTGGTCTATCTGGCTATAGAAGAATGAAGATAGACCCATAGTTGTCACCTAGTACAAAGTTCAAGTCCAAGTGGATCAAGGAACTCAACATAAAACCAGGCCAGGCAGTGGTGGTGTATGCCTTTAATCCCAGCACTTGGGAGTCAGAGGCAGGTTGATTTCTGAGTTCGAGGCCAGCCTGGTCTACAAAGTGAGTTCCAGGATAGCCAGGACTACACAGAGAAACTCTGTCTCAAAAAACAAAACAAACAAACAAACAAACAAAAACACATAAAACCAGATACCCTGAATCTAATAGAAGAGAAAGTGGGAAAGAATCTTGAACTCATTGGCACAGGGGGCGAGGGGGGGATTTCCTAAACAGAACTCCAATGGCTCATGCTCTAATATCAACAACTGATAAATGGGACTTCATGAAACAGGAAAGCTTCTCTAAGGCAAAGAACATAGTCAATAAGACAAATCAGCAACCCACAGATTGGGAAAAAATGTCACTAACCCCACATCCAATAGAAGGCTAATATCCAAAATCTATAAAGAACTCAAGAAGTTAATTTTCAAAAAGCCAAACAACTCAAACAAAAAATTGGATATAGAACTAAAGAATCTCGAATGGCTGAGAAACACCTAAAGAAATGTTCAAAGTCCTTAGTGAACAGAGAAATGCAAATCAAAACAACCCTGAGATTCAACCTTATCAAAATCAGAATGGCTAAGATCAAAACCTCAGGTGACAACACATGTTGGTGAGGATGTGGAGAAAGAGGAACACTCCTCCATTGCTGATGGGATTGAAAACTGCTACAATCACTCTGGAAATCAATCTGGAGGTTCTGCAGTCTCTCTTTCTCTCTCTTTCTCTCTCTCTCTCTCTCTCTCTCTCTCTCTCTCTCTCTTTCTCTCTCTCTCATATTTTGTTTAAGAATTTTCTATGCCAGTGCCTGGCAAACACAGAAGTGGATGCTCATAGTCAGCTATTGGATGGAACACAGGGCTCCCAATGGAGGAGTTAGAGAAAGTACCCAAAGAGCTGAAGGTGTCTGCAACCCTATAGGTGAAACAACAATATGAACTAACTAGTACCCCCAGATATCATGTCTCTAGCTGCATATGTAGCAGAAGATGGCCTAGTTGGTCATCATTGGGAAGAGAATCCCCTTGGTCTTGTAAACTTGATATGCCCCAGTACAGGGGAATGCTAGGGCCAAGAAGTGGGAGTGGGTGGGTAGGGGAGCAGGGCGGGGGATAGGGGAGGGTAAAGGGGACTTTTGGGATAGCATTTGAATTGTAAATGAAGAAAATATCTAATAAAAAATTGGAAAAAAGAATTTCCCATGCAGAAGCCTTTTTTAATTTTTAAAATGTATCATGTTAAGCTTTAAAGTTTACCTAGTGCATTTAAATATATATATATATATATATATATATATATATATATATATATATATATATATAGTGTGTGTGTGTGTGTGTGTGTGTGTGTGTGTGTGTGTGTGTGTGTTGATGCACACATGTATGCATTTGAAAGCCAGAAGAAAACTTGCAGGAGTCCATATTCTTCTATTTTAAACAGAAGCGTTTTAAGTGTTCTCTTTGACATGCGGGCAAAGAAAATATTTTCTGGTTACAATTTCTTTGCTTAAACATTGTTATTCTGGTGATTACTATATATGTATATTGCAAATACATAATGAAATAATACTGGATTGAGTCTGTACAACCAGGAAAAGGTTCAGAATAAATTTACTTATGGAGTATACATTATAAAACTTTGTTTTATTCTCATTATCTAGGCCTTTTCCAGAGTCCTCTCCTATCTTCAATTTAAATCTATCCCTAAATATACTTATGAAGATAATTATAGTATTTTGGTCCTTCAAAGGATGGTTTTCCTCACAGCACACAGAAAGCTAAGTTAAAAAAACGTATAAAGCAAAAATGTGTGGGTGAAGTGTAATTGTATATCTCAGCACTTGTATTAGTCACTAATCTCAGGTATTCATAAGACTTGCTCCCAAATTACCTTTAAATTTATTATGGGAACACTTATTGAAAGAATTTCATTTAAATCAACAGAAGCACAGATTTGGCATCCATATTTATTATCAATTTAGTAACGAAAGACAATGTTGTTTACAAAGAAAACATGCTTAGAAAAAAAATCATAAGATTTCTCATTGAGAACATTTGCATTCTGGAAATGTACATA
The DNA here is from genome assembly GCA_902729485.2 of Mus minutoides. Lineage (NCBI taxonomy): Eukaryota > Metazoa > Chordata > Mammalia > Rodentia > Muridae > Mus > Mus minutoides. The sequence goes on from LR753896.1 coordinate 103,960, forward strand.
TAAAGTTTTTCAAGGCATTTTTAAACATATGTCTTTAGTCTTTTAAGATCCAGGTAGATATATGTGATATTTGTGTCATGTATAAAGTAGATAATTTTCACCATAAATAAGAAGAAAGTACAGACGGGAATTTTAATAAAATTATATTATAGTTGTAAATTAACGTAGATATTAAACAGGTTTGTGGTTATCTGGAAATGTTTGTAAAGCTAATAAGTATGCCAATTGCCTTTTATTAAAGGGCACACTTCTGACTCATCATCACGACACTGACTTCTATTGCTACCTTGAGTCTGTGACTCAAGTGTGAGTGGGTCTATGTGTAATCTATGTTCACAAAAATAAAACAAATTTGATTGAGTTTAGTTCCTGAGTTTCCCTAGAATTCAATATTGCATGTGTATTTTATGCCATCCAGTTCTACAGCTCCATCTCCATATCAGGTTACGAGTATACTTAATGGATGAGGGGGTGGGCAAAGAACCTGAGATAGTAACAGAGACAGGTGGATGTGTATATATATATATATATATATATATATATATATATATATATATATATATATATATATAGAGAGAGAGAGAGAGAGAGAGAGAGAGAGAGAGAGAAGAGGAGGGGACTGGGGGAGGGGAGGGGGAGGGAGAAAGAGAGGGAGAGAGGAAGAAAATGTGAGAGGAGAGGGAGAGAGAACCAAAATGTTCCAGGAAGTCCAGAAGCAGAAACCAGAACTCCTCTCACATAGAATGAGAGCTCCTGGTAATGACACTCTATCATATTTCTCTAGGTGATTTTTTTTTTGCACTAAACCCACTGATTTTTTTTTTTAGGTAAATATTTGTTTTACTGATCAGATTAGCCTACAATTTATAACCTAGATTTGTTGGTTTCAGGTTCAAGTATATTAAGCTCCACATATTCTCATCCTTTGTTTTCCTTTGGTTGTTACAGCCCAGGGCTCATTTCTACTTCAAAAAACAAATAAAAGATTAAGAGTTCAGTGAATGTAATAAACCATAGCCATATAAAGCAATCAAAGCATAGCAGAACGCGAATGTAAGGCAAAGTTTTTTGTAGTACTTTTATTACCTTTCTAAGTAACTAGCTTCTATTTGTCAGGGCTCAAAGCCAGACACTCACAAGCTTAACAAGTATTCTACCACTTAACTACACTGTTGTGTTATGGATTAGACAGTGTGAATTATTACCAACAAATCGAAGTCATCCATCTCTTTCATAGGTAGTTTCTCCATATTTTTTTCATAGGCTTAGAGAAAGATGTAATTCTTTGTATTGTAAAATCTTGATGTCATATATGAATAAACTGTTTTCAAAAATTTTACTCATCTTAGAGTTTATTTTACAAAAGAGTGAATGAATTGTATGTATAGGATCATTTCAACTGATTCAAGATTATGAATGCATTTGTACATTTCCCCCCAATTTTAGTATCATCTGAAACCATAGAAAAAGGATGCAAGTCAGGAAATTAACATTGATCAAAACTTGAGGTCCAATATATATGAGCAAAGGATTGGCTTTTTTTGTTTGTTTGTTTGTTTGTTTTTGTTTTTAGTTTTTGGTTTTTCGAGACAGGGTTTCTCTGTGTAGCCCTGGCTGTCCTGCAACTTACTTTGTAGACCAGGCTGGCCTCTAACTCAGAAATCCACCTGCCTCTTCCTCCGAAGTGCTGGGATTAAAGGTGTGTGCCACCACGCCTGGCTAGGATTGGCTTTTAAACATTAGCTTAAAGGCCCCATCTCCTGTCTTCTCTCTCCTTCCTTCCTTCCTTCCTTCCTTCCTTCCTTCCTTCCTTCCTTCCTTCCTTCCTTCCTTCCCTCCCTCCCTCCCTCCTTCCTCCCTTCCTTCCCTCCCTCTGTCCCTCTATCATGTGTATATGTGTTTGCCCATGCTCATATGTGTGTGTCCCTATCTTATTTCACACTGTGGGGAGTTAAGGAGTTAAAAATAAAGCAAAAAGACGTCTTGACTCTATAGAAATAGACTCAACCTAACTTAATAGCCTAAGGTTGTGACTTGGTGGCAGAGCATTCCCCTAGCAAGTCAAAGACCACAATTTCATCCTTAGCAGTGAACTGCCCAAATGAAAACTAATGGGCATGTTAATTCATTTATAGCAAATTCCACGTGAAGTATTGTGGTAAGCATAGTTCTAAAAAAAAATCAATGAAACCGTGGGTAGATGACTCAATCGATGAACATCCCTTTCCTTTGTGTTGAAGCAATATTCTAGAAAGACTGCTGTGTAAGGTCAGAGAGCACAGAGACTTGGTATACTAACATACACTACACTTTCCATTTCTCCTTCTGCCTTTCTGTACCCTGCTTAGATAATAAGCACTGAGATTAAAGAATAACTTGAAACCAATAAAATGAATTCAAAACGATGAGAGATGATTGTGTGATAAAAGAAATTGAGAAAAGATGGTAGAACCTCTCAGAAAGTATCTGTGGAATTTCACAGTTTTATACAGTAGGAGAAGCCAAGCAAATGAATGGAACAATGAGATAATTCATTTTCTTGCACAGGGTGACCTAAATGAAGATAAGTTGGCTGAAATTACCACACAAACAAAAATTAATGTGTATTTTAAATGATAATGAAAATATGAAGAAAGCCAGGATGGAAATATTCAAAATAATTGTCCTGTGAATCAGCAAGTTATTTTTGCTACTTTAATTAGCAGGTCAATGCAAATGAGTAGAGTTCTACGATATTAAAAGTGGAGAAGGTACAGAATCTTCCAAAAGAATCTTGTTAAATGATCTAATGGAATTTAGGAGGTAGAAAGGAATTCTACACCATGTAGCTTCATCAGCCCATGAAACACGATGCCAATCTATCCCCTTCAAGGTTGCTGGGATGGCACACAGGGCAGCTGTGAAATTATTTTGATAAAGGAACACTTGAGAAGGAAGAAAAATAGCTGACAATCATAAAATGAGTATGTCGAGCCAGAAAAATTAATATGGCTTAGAAGTGAAACCTTCACATAAATTGAAAAGATTATATTAATGTAGTTAAGTATGAATAGGAAAGTCATGGGTACAGTGTAACCATACTTCCTATGCCAAACAGTACTGAGTTAGTGGATCTAAAGCTTAACTGAAAGCTCAAGAACCAGTATAACAGCTACTTGACCTGGTCCTAGTGTGAAATTCTGTAAGCAAATGTCTACACAGAACTCATTGTTGCTCTTCTTTGTAATTACTAAATATATCACTGCTTCAAAAAAAAAATACTTACTACCATCACCTACCTAATTGCATTTAAGATTTAGTTTTCTAACTCTCTGGAATTCTTCTAGTAAGCAGTCAGTTTGCACTCATCATTTACTCCTTACTTGCCACATTTTTGAACTAATCTCTTAAGTCTCTTTTTTTTTTTCATTATCTTTACGTCTCCTGTTCCTTAGTAATAGATTCTGTGGCTCCCATTATTACTAAGTACACTATAACTAAGATGCAAATTTCACCACATATTTCAGATACTAAATATTTACAACATTTGCATATTACCTGGAATTATTGCATGCACCTTTAACCTGAATGCTTAGGAAGTAGGGGCCAGGAGTTCAAGGTCATCTTGCCTCTATAAGTAGTGAAAAGCCTGCTTAGGTTATGTGAGACCTTCAAAACAGGTCTCAAAACCAGGTAGATACACGGGGAGATTAATAAATTGCATTTCGGGGGCTGGTGAGATGGCTCAGCGGGTTAGAGCACCCGACTGCTCTTCCGAAGGTGATGAGTTCAAATCCCAGCAACCACATGGTGGCTTACAACCACCCGTAACAAGATCTGACGCCCTCTTCTGGTGCATCTGAAGACAGCTACAATGTACTTAGATACAATAGTAAATAAATCTTAAAACAAATAAATGAATTGCATTTCATTCTATCTGAGGATGACACAGTCAGTCAGAACGATATTTCACATACTACCTCCTGTGACAGCTTCTCTAACCTACAGCTGGTTCCCTAGATTTTTCTTGTGTTCTTAAAGTATACTAAGATCACTCCTGCCATAACACTAAAAAAGTATTTTCTTCACCTGATCACTTGCCAGATTTCCCCTAAATATATATTTTTTTAATTTCTGTGTGAAGCCATGGTTTCTCAGTCATTGCTATACCTGGAACTTCTACTATAATCCCAGGTATTAATTACTTATTAGTTTGTGGAAGCAAAAAACAATGATATGGGATCAATTATCATTTCAAATAATAATAAAAAATTGTACTAGTAAAAGCCATATAATACTCTTATGAAGATAGGTTATTTTTTATATTTTTGATATATATTGATTATATATATATAATATACATTATATATTGATATATATATATATATATATATGATATATATTGATATTTCAAAATCAAGTAACATAAAAGCAATTTGAATTTTTTAGTATTCAATATTCAGAACTCACATTCAGCTTCTTCTAGTGCTTTTTCTTCCATGATTTTCTTTTCTTTTTGAAATTATAATAAAGGTGCATCATGAGTCTTCCACTAGCAGCCTTTGGATGAAGACAAAGAACTCTCAGCTCTGCCTGTGCCATGCCTGCCTGTTACTGCCATGCTCCCATCTTGATGATAATGGATTGAACCTCTGAACCTGTAAGCCATCCCCAATTAAATGTTGTTTTTTTTTTATTTAAAAAATTAAATAAAGTTGCATCATGTCTTCCTTAGCTTTTCTCCTTCCATACCTTCCTATATTTTCTTTATCTCTTCACATTCATATATATATATATATATATATATATATATATATATATATATATATACATACTGCTCCTGCTCCATCTGTAACATCTTACAGATAGACCATGCGTAGTACTGGAAACCAAATCTTAGCTAGTGTAGTCATGAATCTGGGAGGATAACCTACAACAATCAGTTTAGTAAGTCACCATAGTCTCTAAATTCTAAACATTTGTCCTTATGTGCACAGATACATGCAGTCCTCACCCTTCATCAAATAAACTTCTTTCAATACATAAAGATCATTACAAAAAAACTGCAGCCAATCAAACTGCAGAGTTATGGATTCCAGTCCCAGTGGATCGACCTAGTTTATTTTTAAGAGTCACAGTGCATTTAAATAAGTTCATATTTCTAAAACAGATGATTACTAATTCATTCATCAAACATCTATCTATATGGATTATCACTCAAGCCCATGTATGTATAAGTAATTGAATACAGAATAGTGAATAACATCTGCATAATTTTTGTACATAGAATGAAAATGAAACAAAAAAGAGAGGAGAAATTAAAGGAGGAAGATGAAGTGAAGGGCAGGTATATCTAGTTTCTGTCTCATAAATGAGACTGTGGTGCATACCTTTAAGCAGGATGACCAGAATTTCTGGTCATCTTCTGCTTCATAGTCAATTCAAGTCCAGACTAGGCTATTGGATTCTTGTTTCAAACAATCTCCATCAATCAAACAAACCAACAGTAAAACTCTCAATAGATAAATCAACAAATAAATAGAAAAAGAGATTGAGGGCATCCTTCATAAAAAGTGATAACAATACTGGCTTATATTCAAAGTGATCTATACATCATTCATAATGTAGACTAACCAATTTGTTTTTCCTAATGTATACACCTAGTCAGATTAAATCAATATTTTCTTTTTCTCACATTTTTATTAGATATTTTCTTCATTTACATTTCAAGTGCTATCCCATAGGTCCCCTATACACTACCCCGCCCTGCTCCTCTACCCACCCACTCCCACTACTTGGCCCTGGCATTCCCCTGTACTGGGGCATATAAACATTGCTAGACCAAGTGCCTTTCTCTCCAATAATGGCCAACTAGGCCATCTTCTAATACATATGCATCTAGAGACATGAGCTCTGGGGGTTCTGATTAGTTCATATTCTTGTTCCATCTATAGGGTTGCAGACCCCTACAGCTCTTGGGTACTCTCTCTAGCTCCTACATTGGGGACCCTGTGTTCTGCCCTATAGATAACTGTGAGGATCCACTTCTGTATTTGTCAGGGACTGTCCAAGCCTCACAGGAGACAGCTATATCAGGGTCCTTTCAGCAATATCCTGCTGGCTTATGCAGTAGTGTCTGCATTTGGTGGCTGATTATGTGTTGGACCACATGGGTGGGGCACTCTCTGGATGGTCCATCCTTTCATCTTAGCTCCAAACTTTGTCTCTGCACCTCCTTCCATGTATATTTCATTCCCTATTATAGGGAGGAATGAAGTATCCACAAGTTGAAATCAACATTTTCTAATAACAGCTATTCTTCACAAAGATGTCATAGGAGCAATTCAAATATAAAACATTTTATTCCTTGATCTTCTCAGGAAAGGTGTTCTGTTAAAATGCATAATCTATTGCCCTACATCCTCAGTGGGATTTTAAAATTAGAAACAACAAATGCTATTTCCATATTCAAATTACCTTCAGGTAACTGGCTAGAAATTAAAACTGAAAAGTAGTAAAATGATGGACAAGGTACTTAAAAACATTCCGGATATGTTTTACTATAAATAATGGATAAAAACCTTTTGGATAAGTTTTATTTTAAATGATGGATAATACATGTAAATAAAAAAGAACTAAGAGGCACAAAGTCTTACAGGAACTCACATTATTTCATACTATGTTAATGAAATATGCAGAAGACATTAAGAAAAATGATTTTAAAAAGGTTTTATGGTGATTTCAATTTACTGACCCTCATAAGATTACTGATTTAGTATTCCTTTTTATTAATACTTAAAATATCTACAAGAAAGGCTCCCATACTTTATATAAGTCCCAGGTTCAAGTCTCTAAATTCTTTGAGGATAGGAAATGAACTGCCCATCTGTGATCTTTTTAAAAGACATATTTGATAATATTACAGTTTCAAAAATGATAGTCATTTGCACATGCACCTTATATTCATTCTCTCCCATATAGGATCACAAGCTTTGTTTGGTTTGTAGTTTTTGATCCTCCACATAACAGGTGCTCAAATAAGATTTGTTGCTTCATTTATTTTTTCAACAAATACTTATTGAGGACCTGCTATATGCCAGGCATGAATGAATACAACATGTTCTATATATTCTGACAATGTCTTTAAAAAGTTTGACCATATGTTTCAATATGACATAGAAGTTCCAATATTTTTAAAAAGTAATTACTAAATCATTTTCTCCATAAACCTCCTTTTTAACTCTACGTTGTTCTTAGTTGGATCTAAATATAGAGCTGTTGTGTTTCTCTGGCCTATAATGTGTTTTATTCTGGCTCGTGAATTAGACTTTTTAATACATATTTAGTTTGGCTTTGCTTCATTACATAAACAAGGAGATGCCAAAACAAGAACAAGTATTTTTAATTATAAGGAATATATGTGCAAGGATTATTATGCTTTCAAATCAAGCTAAATCATTCTACTACTGTACAAAAGTCTCTTTAAAATGAATGACATCTATCTATTCCGAATATTTTCAATAATAAGTTTCAAATGTAAGAATGAGGTGAGCATCAGGTGACATATTTATTAATATCCAATTAACTGTAAAATATCTGCATCTAGTATGTCATAAATATAATCTTTGACACATGGTCATAATATATTTAAAACAAAAGTTTTATGTTGTTGAATCAATGGGATATTTGAGAAAATTGTCTTTCTTTTACTTTGATGTGTGTGAATGCTTTGCCTGCATATATAAGTGCAACACATTCATGCAGTGCTCAAGGAGGCCACCAGAGGGTGTTAGATACACTGAAGGTGGAGTTAAAAAACAATTGTAAACCAAATTTTGGGTTTTGGGAATTGAACTCTGTTCCTCTGCCTGAGCAACAAGTGCTCCTAAATGTGGAGCCATCTCTCCAGCACCTGCATTATTGTTTATAATTCTACTAAAAAACTAACTTTGACTCTGTGTGAAATTTTAATGAACCTATTTATGTAAAAGAAGAATACCAAGAAACAAATAAAAATAGAATCTATTTGCAAATTCAAGTCGTGTGTTTTTGAATCTAGGTTGTGGTGTTTGGAGACAGGGTTAGTAAAAATCTTAAAATGGATAGTTAATTAATCTGTACCAAGTACCAAGTTATCCTTTAAGAATTTGTGGTTTATTCTTCTGGATGTCTTCCAATCTCTATCAAGTTCTCACTGCATGTTCTGTGTATTAAGTAAAAAATCTACACAGCCCATGCAATGAGCACATCCTAGAGACTAATATTCTTGTGATATGTAGTTCAATAGTTGTTATGGCATCATCAGCTTGTTAAGTTAAAAAATGTTAAGTATATTTGAAATATTAATTGGCAAAATGGAAAACTTAACCAAAGAATTATGGAATATTAGAAATTGAAGAACCAATAGATTAGCAATCTGTCACACTCTACCACTGCACTGCACACTCTTCCAAACCATAGAAAGAAGACAAATAGCTACAACAAATAAAGGTTGATATTTGAGAACCTCCCAGGATAACATAACAATTTATAAACTCAAATAGGAAAGGTCATTGTTCACTACATCCAAACTAAATTCCCTGCTCTGGTTAGTGATCCTGTAGATAGATGGTTTCATGAGAAAAGAAATATTGGACATAGGAAGAAGGAAAACCTGGATTACACGTTATATTTCTGTGAATTTGTACAAATCAGTTCAATCTCTGGGCCTCTGTTTATACCTATAAAACAGGGACAGCAGTAACTAAATTTGCTATTTTTTCAAAAGATAAAAGAGTTTAGTACGTCAAAGATCTCTGTCAATTATAAAAAGTAAGTAAATAAAATTGGTTCTTGGTCTTACTGGAATCAACTTATTTTCCTCATAGGTCTTTTTTTAAATATTTTTTACTGTTTCTTTCTCTTTTTTTTTTCCCTGAAATGTTTCCGACAACTTTTATGTTATTTTTCAGTTCCATGACCCTGAATGGAGTAGCTATGTGAGGACTATTTGATTACCTGTTTTTTGGGTTTTTTTTTTAATGTACAAATTGCTTACAATGTAGTTGTCTGGAAACAACTAAAGTCCTGGCTACAATCAAATTTAGAATAAACGGACAAGGCAGGGAGAGAGTTAATATGGAAGTGAACAAATGCACAGGATAATTGCAGAAGAATAATGCTGTAAAAATACAGCAGAGCCAAGTAAAATAAGAGACAGAGTTTAAAAAGTGAGGATTGCTGGTGTATGTATCATGGGAGATTGATGAGGCAGTCACTCATAACCTGGGACTTAAAGAATGAGGAGCATCTAGCCATCTGAAGATCTGAAATAATACTGTTACAAAGAGAACATCAAGAGCACGTGACTTCAAACTGGGTGTGAATTACTATGGCTGGGGAGAGGAAAATGCCTGAGGTCATATTGTTGAGCCCTAAATACTGCACAGTTGTAAGTATGGAATGGTGTGCTAAGACAAGTAAACAAATCTCCACTCATGGGTTGGTGGAGTTGTTTTTGAATCATATAAATATGTTCAACATAGTATCACTAGGAGCCTTAATATTTACTTGCTAAATGATCTGCAAAATGAACCTGGGCTTGAAAACTATTGTGGCTTAAGTCCTATCATTCTAAAGACCAACTATGGATAATTTAAATGAAACAATTTGTGGAAAATCGAAGATTACAATGCTTTGCTTCTTATTTGATGTATTAATATTCTTTTAGAGCGAGGGTTTGTTAACATTGAAAGAGTTGAAGCTGACATACATTAAGCAATAAATTATCACTTTAATAAACTCCATTGATATATGATAGTCTCCACTTTCATATTAGAAAAGGGAGAATTGTGAAGTATTATTTGTAAGAACTTTCATGATTTAATGGATATGCCATTCATGTCTCTGAAAATTAGCACAGCTTAATCATGATAAAATACTAATAATATAGCTTACATGTTTTATAATGGAAAATGAAGCATTTCCCTACAGTGTCACCTTTGAGACAAACTGCTCCAAATATGTGGTGCATTGGCATTGGAATACATGGCAGAGGAAGAATGGTCACTTTCCTGACCCCCCTCCTCACCCATAATACTAAAGATGGAAATCAAAGTTTCTTGTAAACCTTCTACTATTGAGTGGTATAACGGTTCCTTTCTCTTTATAATAACTCCTGCAATAAGGGCCTCTGCCATGAAGAAAAGGAGGATGAGCCTAAAACATTTCCTCTCTCCTACAGTAGCAATACCAAAGCACACTGCTGCTGTATGTCTGTCTTAGCACACACATTTCTTCTGTTAAGGATGACATTGACCTCTTTTCCATGCCGAGTCATTAAACACATTCCTAGTCTTACCAGGTTTTCTCAGACAGAACTAACCACTCTCTGTTCTGGATTACTTGTATACTTTAAAATTTCAGACAATACTGACATTGCTTATTCTTATGCCCCTTCAAGATGTGGGGAATTGATTGCCAGGAACTATAACTTAGTGTTGGTTTCCAAGTGCTTGGCACAGTGCATTTCAGGTGGTGAGAACTTATCAAACTCTGAGTGAATTATCCAGTAATAATCAAACTGTCCACAGATATTTGAAGTTGAAAAAATATCAGAAAGATTTTTTGTTCTGTCACAAGCTGGTATTGTAGCATTATTATTATTATTATTATTACTATTATTTTTATAACAATCTAACATAATAATTGTTACAATTCATTGTTCCCTCTCTTTTTCCTTGTGCCGTTCTCACCTTAACAGTAACAGATATTCTTGCTATTAGCTTGCTACCAAATTCCACTTGCATCCCCTCAAAAAACATAAAATGGTTAGACACTGCTTGTCTTATGCTTTGGATTGTAGTCATGTCTTTTTCCCTCCAAGGTAACTGCAGGGAAAATACTGTATTGCTATCACTCCAAGTTAAATGGTTTTCATAGTGTGTTCTGGCCTTATTTACATCCTTCATTTTTCTCCCTATAGAGCTTGCCCATGTTCAGGCCTTCAGTCTCTTATCCTATGCACATAGAGCAGTCACAATTCAGTAACAACGCATTAAGAATTTAGACTCAATTGGCGTGTCTTAGTGTTTCATTTCTTTTCATTAACATGTTGCCTCCCAAGTATGAGAGCATGATTATCTACTTCCAACCCTCTACTTGTTCTGTTTGGATGATGTAGGTAAATTATTGTCAGAGATTAAGAACTAAAACCTTAAGACTCCACAAGCAGAAGATATACGAACTTAATAAACATTACAGAAGAGTAATAACATTGAATTGTCACAAGTTGACTCAAGCATGAGGGATAAAGAAAAGATGAAGAATGCTATATTTATAGTGTTCAGTCAGCAAGAATTATGAGGCTCATGAAGCTCATTACCTACATTCCCATATTCTAAATATGGGAATAAATTCAGTTACATCCAACTTCTCAGAAAAACATCTCTTGCCTAAATAAACATAAACTCATATTGAATTCCAATTAGTTACATATTTTAAAATCCATTTACTTACATGAGCATACAGACTTTCAAACCATTTTAACTATAGTGAGTATCTGAATATATCATGAAGAACACTAAACTTCTAAAATTCTAGCCAATGAATTTCAGACAAAATGTACTTTCCTTAAAGCTGCATGGGATGGAGCAAATGGATGTATCTGGAGGATATCATTCCGAGTGAAGTAACCCAATCACAAAAGAATTCACTTAATATGCACTCACTGATAAGTGGATATTAGCCCAGAAACCTAGAATACCCAAGATACAATTTCCAAAACACAAGAAAATCAAGAAAGACCAATGCGTGGATACTTCATTCCTCCCTAGAATAGGGAATAAAATATACATGGAAGGAGGTGCAGAGACAAAGTTTGGAGCTAAGATGAAAGGATGGACCATCCAGAGAATGCCCCACTTGTGTGGTCCAACAAATAATCAGCCACCAAATGCAGACACTACTGCATATGCCAGCAGGATATTGCTGAAAGGATCCTGATATAGCTGTCTTCTGTGAGGCTTTGACAGTCCCTGACAAATACAGAAGTGGATCCTCACAGTTATCTATAGGGCAGAACACAGGGTCCCCAATGTAGGAGTTAGAGAGAGTACCCAAGAGCTGTAGGGGTCTGCAACCCTATAGATGGAACAACAATACGAGCTAATCAGAACCCCCAGAGCTCATGTCTCTAGCTGCATATGTTTTAGAAGATGGCCTAGTTGGCCATTATTGGGAAGAAAGGCCCTTGGTGTTGCAATGTTTATATGCCCCAGTACAGGAGAATGCCAGGGCCAAGTAATGGAAGTGGGTGGGTAAGGGAACAGGGCGGGGGGGGGAATGTATAGGGGACTTATGGGATAGCATTTGAAATGTAAATGAAGAAAATATCTAATAAAAAATGTGAAATACAGAAGCTGCATGGGATGGTGTAAACTTGTAATCCCAGCACTTGGAGATTCAAGGCACACTTGCCTGATCTTCAACTCAAAGGCAACCTGGGCCCCAAATGACTCTCTTCCTTTTTGTTTCTCTCTGTGTGTCCCTGTGACTCTATCTTCTTGTTTGTTTATATGTCTCTCTCTCTCTCTCTCCTCTCTCTCTCTCTCTCTCTCTCTCTCTCTCTCTTTCTTTCTCTCTCTGGAAGTTTGTCTCTGCCCATCTATATGTCTGTCTCTCTCTGTCTCGTTCACTCACAGCCTATCTATCATCTATCTATCATCTATCTATCTATCTATCTATCTATCTATCTATCTATCATCTATCTATCTATCTATCTATCTATCTATCATCTATCTATCTATCTATCTATCAATCAAACTGTCTCTGTCCCTTTCTCTCTGTCTCTCTGTCTCTCTGTCTCTGTCTCTCTCTCACTTGCTCAGTTGCTCGCTCTCTTTCTCTGCAAAACTAAAACCAAGTGGCCTGAAATGTAGCCAGCAGAGAAAATGTAATTAATAACTGTCAGCCCATGCACGTGGTCCAGTGTTACAATTAACTTACCTTTGATAATTTCCTAGCAAAACACAAAATGTTGTTTCCTGTAGGAAATTATTTTTTTTGGTCTTGTCGACAGAAATCAAGAGCTCAAAGTCCTTCTTCAGCCAGATGCTATCCCCTTACTGTCACAGTTAAGTCTTACATTTTATCTTAAGCTCATATACCAAACCGGTCATTCATGAATAATATGTGAAGGCTGCCAAATTAATATGGCAACCAGTTTGCATAAAACCACTAACTTAAGCAACATGTGACCAAAGGAAAGACTACAAAGCAATCAGTCCAGCTGCCGGCATGTCCCTAATTCAGTGTTTACTCAGGTGGTTTCTAGAGCTCTCATTAAGAATCAAAGCAGCGCTACAAGCTAAGTGCCCTTTAAGCTACGAAACTATTCACCTTTCTCAACCGGACCCAAAAGGAAGCAATAGCAATCGGATGTAATCACAAGCTCATGTTAGAGGAGGAAATAAATCATCCTTTCCCATTTTGAAAAAAAAATGCATGCCCTAGTTTAAACTTATATTTTGAAAATAAATTGTGTTTTACAACCTTCAAATTTTTATTAGATATTTTCTTCATTTACATTTCAAATGCTATCCCCTTTCCCAGTCTCCTCAATGAAAGTCCCCTGTAACTTCAATTTTAAAGGTTCACTCCATAACAAAATAATTTATGCCACAACCCTCAGAAGTTTGGAGTTTAACTATTAGGTCATTATTTGGGGCTTAATTTGCTATTCGCTTGTATCTGTAAGTCATTAACCTAAAATTCATGACCAGTTCTGTCATGAAAACAAATCTTTTTCTCAAGTGATGGTTTTTTAATTTTTTTTTTTGAGACAGGGTTTCTCTGTATAGCTCTGGCTGTCCTGGAACTCACTCTGTAGACCAGGCTGGCTTCAAACTCAGAAATCAGCCTGCCTCTGCCTCCCAAGTGCTGGGATTAAAGGTGTGTGCTACCACGCCCAGCTCCAAGTGCTGGTTAGTTAACAACTAGTTTCTAGAAAACCTATCATTACCCCAAAGTCCTAGAGTATAGCACACAACTGTCTAAAGAAACTTAAAAGTTAGAAAAATGATAATGTTTACTTATAGCAGCCTGAAATCTAGAACAAAAGCTAAGTAACAGGAGGGAATACACAAGAAGCAAACAAAAACACACATAGACTTGTTTGCATCTTTTATCAATCTGAATGTGATTTATACATTTTTATCAATCAGATATTGGTTTTGAGTGTTTGGAGGAGCCCTTGTCCTTCATGCAGCATTGTTCATAAAGTCTACTCCAAATTTCTATATCATCATATACT
>LR753899.1:0-111517 GCA_902729485.2 Mus minutoides
CCCAAGGAAGGAGCTAGAGAAAGTACCCAAGGAGCTGAAGGGGTCTTCAACCCTATAGGTGGAAGAATAACATGAACTAACTAGTAACCCCTGAGCTCATGTCTCTAGTTGCATATATAGAAGAGGATGGCCTAGTTGGCCATCATTGGGAAGAGAGGCCCCTTGGTCATGCAGACTTTATATGCCCCAGTACAGGGGATCGCCAGGGCCAAGATGTGGGAGCGGGTGGGTAGGTGAGCAGGGCCGGGAGGGGGGAGGTTATAGGGAACTTTCTGGATAACACTTGAAATGTAAATGAAGAAAATATCTAATAAAAGTTGGAAAAAAAAAAGAACAACTGTTTCTGAATTCCACAAATAAAACTACACAGGTTACACTGACTTCAACTGTACTGAATCAACTCTATTGCCTGTATTCAACTGAACTGCACTTACTGCCCATCATTTCTGACCCACACTGTCACAACTTATTCATAACTTTCTGTTCCTTTATTAGGTGTTAACTATCAATCATGGCTGCTTCCTTTTACAAACTACTCTGAATGTAAAGGTATATAGTAAGAGCATGTCTGCATTGCAGCCAGAGTGATTAATGATGCGCAACTTGTCTTCATTCTAGCTGGATCATACAGACCTATGTCTTTGGATGTGATTTCTTACTAGAGCAGCAATGATCCTAGACTGGAATTTCTCTCCATATTTGAATTCTTCTAGATGTAGCCATCCATTTTGACTAGCACCATGCATTGAAGGTGCTGTCCCCCCCTCCAGTGTGCATTTTTCTGTCTTTACAAATCAATAAGTGTGCCACAACTGTGTGGGTTGATGTCTGAATCTTCAAGTTCTTTCAATTGATTGATTTGTCTAGTTTTGCACCAATAACATATTTTTAAAAAAAATATTTTATTTATTTACTTTTCAAATATTATCTCCCTTCCTTGTTTCCCCTCTGCAAACCCCATATCCTATCCCTGACTCCCTGATTTCATGAGTGTGCTCCCCCAAGCACATACCCACTCCTGCCTCCTACCTACACTAGCATTCCCCTATGCTGGGACATCGAGCTTCCACATGTCCAAGGGCCTCCCTTCCCATTGATGCCACATAAAGCAATCATCTGCTTCATATGCAGCTTGAGCCATGGGTCCCTTCATGTTGTTTTTATTACAGCAGTTCTATAGTATAAGTTAAAATCAGGAATAGTGATACTTTCTAAAAGTCTTATTATTTAAGATTGTTTAGGTATCCTGAGATTTCGTTTGTTTGTTTTGTTTTGCTTTTTGCTTTTTGGTTTTTCATTGTTTGTTTGGTGTATGTGGGGGTATGTGTATGTGGTTGGTGTATGTGGGGGTATGTGTATGTGGTTGGTGTATGTGGGGATATGTGTATGTGGTTGGTGTATTTGGGGGTATGTGTATGTGGTTGGTTGAGGGAGTGGAGATTGGATGTTTCCATAGAAAACTGAAAAAAAAAATCTAGATCTGTAAAGAACTGGGACCCTCTAAAGGGGTTGCATTAAATCTGTAGGTTGTTTTGGGTAGATCTCCATTTTAATATTCTAATCTGAACAGTCCATGAGATCTTCCCATTTTCTGTTATATTCTTTAATTTCTTCAATGTCTTGAAACTTTTATTATGCAGTCTTTAACTTACTTGAATAGAATTATTCCAAGATGTCTGTGTTACTTGAGGCTATTGAGAATGGTGTGTTTCCCTGATTTGGTTATTTGGTTTGTCATTTATATGCATATGGGTTACTGATTTTTGAGTTATTCAGTTACATTGCTGAAAGGGTTTGTCAGTTGTAGGAGATTGATTCCATGTGGAATTTTTGTATACTATCATATACTCTATAAATAAAGATACTTTGACTTTTTTCTTTCTGATTTGTATCCCCTTGATCTTCTGTCATCTTATTGGTCTAGGTAAAATTTAAAGTACTATATGGAATAGATATCAAGAGAGGGAACAACCTTGTTTTGTTCCTGGTTTTAGTGGAAATGCTTTTTTTTCTCTCTCTTTTAAGTTAATGTTGTCTATAAGCTTGTTTTAAACTGTCTTCATTATGTTGAAGTATATCTGTTAAATCTTTAATCTCTCCAGGTATTTTATTATGAAAAGAATTTAGATTTTTCAAAAAAAAAACTATTGTTTATCTACTTAAATAATTATATGCTTTTTTTCTTTCAGTTTGATTTTATAGTAGATTGTAATTATTAATGTATATATTTTGAACTATCTTATAATACTGAAATGAAAACTACCTAATAATACTGAATATTTTTGATATGTTCCTGGATTTGATTTACAATGTGTATTGATAATTTTTTTCATTTGTATTAACAAGGGAATTTAGTCTATAATTCTCTTTCCTTTTTGAGTCTTTCATGTAGTTTAGGTATCAGGGTAAATTTCCCTCATATAACAAATTAGGCAATCTCCTGCCCCCTTTTTTTCTTCTCTTGTTTTGTTATATGGAATAATTTCAGGATTATTGGCATTAACTTTTCTTTGAAAGTCTGATAGAATTTTGTCCTAAAAGATCTGGGCATATACCCAGAAGATGTTCCAACTGGTAAAAAGGACACATGTTCCACTATGTTCATAGCAGCCTTATTTATAATAGCCAGAAGCTTGAAATAACCCAGATGTCCTTCAACAGAGGAAAGGATACAGAAAATGTGGTACATTTACACAATGGAGTACTATTCTGCTATTAAAAAAAATGAATTCATGAAATTCTTGGGCAAATGGAAGTATCTGGAGGATATATTCCTTAGTGAGGTAACCCAATCACAAAAGAAGTCATTGGATATGCACTCACTGATAAATGGATATACCCAAGATACAATTTGCAAAACAAGAAAATCAAGAAGGAAGACCAGCGCATGGATACTTCATTCCTCCTTTGAATAGGAAACAAAATACCCATAAAAGGAGTTACAGAGACAAAGTTTAGAGCTAAGATGAAAGGATGGACCATACAGAGAATACCCCACCAGGGGGGGATCCATCCCATAATCAGTCACTAAACTCAGACACTATTGCATAGGACAGCAAGTGTCTACTTAAGGGACCCTGATAAAGCTGACTCCCACAGAAGTGGATGCTCACAGTCATCTATATGATGGAACACAGGGCCCACAATGGAGAAGCTAGCGATATAACCCCAGGAGCTGAAGGGGTCTGCAACCCTAGAAGAGGAACAACAATATGAACTAACCAGAAACCCCTGAGCTCATGTCTCTAGCTGCATATGTTGGCCATCATTGGAAGAAGAGGCCCCTTGGTATTGCAATCTTTATATACCCCAATACAGGGGAACACCAGGGCCAAGAAATGTGAGTGCATGGGCAGGGGAACAGGGCGCAAGGAGGGGAGAGGGAACTTTTGGGATAGCATTTGAGATTTAAATTTAGAAAATATCTAATAAAAATATTGAAAAAAAGAAAATTATCTATTTATTTAGATTATTCAAATTATTGGAGTACAGCCTTTTAAAGGATACAAAGTTTCTTTAAACTTTTTCACTGTTTATTGACATGCCCTTCTTTTCATTTACAATTTTGTTCTTTTGCATACATTCACTCTGCATTTTAATCACTTTGGATAATGAGTTTTCAATCTTCTTGATATTTCAAAGAACAAAATCTCTTTTGATGATCTTTTGCATTGTTTTTTTGTTTCTATTATATTAATTTAGGTTGAGTTTGATGATTTCTTCTTATTTGGTTATTTTGTATATAATTTTTCTTGTTTTAGAGCTGTCATATGTGCTGTTAAGTTACTAGTATGAGATCAACCTTTTATGTAGGCAATTAGTGCTATGAATTGCCTCTTAGAACTATCCTCATTTTTGTCCCACAAGTTTGTGTATGTTCTGTACTTGTTTTCTTTTCCTTATAGAAAGCCTTTAATTTCTTAACCCATTTTAAAGTTATGAGTAAATTGTTCACTTTGTATGAGTGTGTATATTTTCTTTTCTTGTTGATACCCAGCTTTAATCATTGATGGCAGATAGAATGGTAGGTGTTATTTCTACATTTTTTTTTTGTCTGTTGAGAGTATATGGACAATTTTAGAAAAAAATTCATGAGGGAATGACAAGGTATATTCTTTTGTAGTAGAATAGAATTTTCTGTAAATATAATCATTTTATTTATATAGCTAGCTAGCTCCAGTATTTCTGTTACTTTATTGTTTGTTTGTTTGCTTTATGTTGTTTTCTATTGATTTTCTAGATTTCTGTTTACCACTATGAGTGTGTGAGGGTTCCTATGTGATTGAGCTCTATTATGTTTCTTTTACAAACTGTGGTCCCCTTGAGTTTGGTACATAGGTAAGAATAATTGGAATGCTGTCTTACATAATTTTTCCTTTGATGAGTATGAAGTTTCCTACCCTATAACTTTTGATTAGCTTTGGTTTGGAATGTTTATTTTCAGATAATAAAATGGTTCCAATAGCTTGCTTCTTAGTGTCATTTGCTTGGAATATCTTTTTATTACAACCCTTTCCCTGAGATAACACATATTCTTGATGTTGAGGTTTCTATCTTGGAGGAGAAAAAGGATAGTTCTTGGATTGATATTCATTCTGCTCCTTTTCATCTTTTTAATGTTGAATTGAGACCTTTGATGTTGATAGATAAAAATAAGCAGAGTTGTTTACTCCTGACTTTACTGTTCGTGTGTGTGTGTGTGTGTGTGTGTGTGTATCTGTGTGTGTATGTTTTCCCTCTGTTGATTTGCTTATCTAAAAATTTTAATATCTATGGTTAATCTCCCAGGTTGGAGTTTTCCTTCTACCACTCTGTAGGATTAGATTTGTAGATAGATAATAGTTAAATTTGCATTTGCCACCGAATTTTTTATTTTATTAATTTATTTTTATTGAAAGTTTTGCAAGGTATAGCAGTCTGGGCTGACATCTGTAGCCTTTCAGAGTCTGTAGCACATCTGTCTAGTACTTTCTAGCTTTTAGAGTCTCCCTTGTGAAGTCATATATTATCCTAATTATTCTGCATGTATTTGTTACTTGATATTTTCCTCCATCCAACTTTTAATATTCTTTATGTATTCTATATGCTTATTGTTTGGATTGTTATATGATAAGTGAACTTTCTTTTCTGGACCAGTGTATTTGCTGTTCTGTTCTTTACTTGAACCTTCACTGGCATTTCCTTTAGAGAACAGAAATTTTCTTCTATGATTTTATTGATAATATTTTCTATGACCTTGGCCTAGTGTTCTTCTCTTTCCTACACTCTTATTAATCATAGATTTGACTTCTTTTATAGTGAACCTGATTACCTTAATGCTTTGTGCCTAGAGTTTTATAAATTTAAAATTTTATATAAAGGATACATTCATTGCTTATGCTTTGTTTTCAATGCTTGTTGCTATCTTTTCTGTCTCTTCTAATGTTGAGATATGCCCCTGAGATCCTATTTGAGGTCCTAAATAATTCACTTCCACAATTTCCTCCATTTTAAAAATTGATCCTATTTACACCTTAGGTTCTTGACTGTTTTATTTATATCCTTCCACTGTTTGTGTTTTTATAGATTTCTTTAACAATATATTCATTTCTTTAAGGACATTTACCATATTCATCAAGTACATGTGAATTCCTATTCCTGTGCTTCAGTGATATTGGGATTTTGAAGGCCTGCCATCTTAAGATTGTTTAACTCTTTTGTGAAATTTTGTCCTTGTTACCGATTATATTTTATGCTCATGTGTGGGCATTCGATATTGTGATTGTAATTCTGTGTGCTTATATTAGGTCTTGTCTTTGTTGGGAGAATTTTTCTTCATTGTTTTCTGTATCCATTTCTGATTATCAGAAAAATGTGGTGGTTGTATGTTGTCTGGTAAAAACCTCTTCTGGTATCCTGATAGATGTGCTTTTTCAGGTTCCACTATATATATATATATATATACTTCTATGTATTGAGAGTGGACACTTAGGAACAGAGGTAGGATGGGTTAGTAGTGAAGGAGTTAACCGATAAAGGAAGCAGGGCATTTTATCAGAAGGTCCTTATTCTGAAAGGAATGGGGCCAGAGTGTGAGGGCAGGCCATAGTAGAGTGTCTGCTACAAACCTGGGGAGGAGAACAGGAGATCGAACATGCAGAAATGGAGGGAGAGGTGAAAGTCTAAAGTTAGCTTGAGAGACCAGCTCTTGGGTTCAGACTCCATCTTAAAGAACATGACCTAAGGTCGAACTCTCTAGGACCAGTGTTCAGTTTACTCACTAACAAACCTGCATCTAGTACCAGTTTCCAGGTTACAAGGCTGCTCCTGGCACTTTGCTTCCTAACAATCACCAATCAGGAGGAAAGGAAATGTTAAGATTATAGTTTGGTTTGCAATACCAACCAATTATTTTAAAATGCAAAGAAATCCCATCACATCCTGATCAGATATTTGCCAGGCTATAAAGCTCCTTGCTTGCTTTCCATTTCCTATAAAACTTTATCTTTCTGAGGGTTTGGGGCTTTGCCTACCCATCCTCCTGCATCAGAGACAGCAGTGTGGCTCAAGCTCAAGCTTGAATAAAAATCCTAGTGTGATTGCATTGGCATTGGCTCCTTGGTGGTCTTTGGGGTTCAGGAATTGGGCAAAACAAGCTTACCTCTTTCACTATTCAAACTCTTCTGTCTATTCTCATGGAATGCCTGTTTGCAGTTGGAGACTTGGAAAAAGAAATGAGAGGGATAAAGTTAGTTTGAGGGAAGATCTGTGAAATCCATTAGATAAGGAAGCAAAGAAGAATGAAAGGGCATAGCAGGGGTTTTGCTTCAGAGTTAGTGATGAGACAGTTAACCTACTTGTTCCTTTGGTTGTGGTTGCCTGCTGGTACCTAGGTCTGCATGCTGGAGAGGGAGGTAATGGGCTAAGTGAGAAAGATCTGCATAATCCACTGGAGAAGGAACAGGGAGAGCATTCAGGCTGCAGCAGGTGATCAGAATGAATCTGATGGAGCTTAAGGAACGGTGAAGATCTACAGTCAACCTGCCTGACCTCATGTCTGGCGTCCAGTCTTTCTTTAATTTTTTGAGGTTATATCCAAAAGAGAAGGAACAACAAAGCATAGATTAGAAGAATGTAATTTAGGATTATCCTTCTCTTTTCTTCTAAGGATTTCTTAACTTTGAATCTTTTATTTAGAGAGTGTGCCTAAATTTAAATTTTTACTTTCTTTGCTGTTTTTTTTTTTTTCTCATATGTCCGTAGTCTGTGATTTGTGGTCTGTTTTTTTGTCTTCTGTATGGGCCTAACATATCTGTGTTCCTAACAAAGGACTTTGTTCTATATTCTTTGACCACTGAAAAAAATCATGGTTCAGTGATGATTGAGAAATTCTTTTATACAGGAATATTTAATATTGTTTTGGAGATAAAGTTTCTACTTTTCTAATCTAAATTATGCAGAATAGCGTTAAAAAAAAGCACAGATGCTATCATCCAGTTTTCTCATGTTATTTCTTGTATTTATGATTTATTTGAGTTTCTGTTTGTTTGTTTGTTTGTTTGTTTTTTAGATTGTATTTATTCAGCTGACACTCTTAGAAAATAATTGCTAACACACACACACAAACACACACACACACACACACACAAACGCATGCACATCCCATCACACAGTGCATGTAAACACTGTATTTTGGCTCAGAGACATTGAACGGTACAGTATAGTTGAATATTAAAGTAATTCACAGGTTGTAATAGTTGATTACATGTGAAGTCCAAGGCAATTTATGCTTCATTACATTGCTTTCTTAAGGAAAAGTTAAACTAAATCATACTGAGTACACAGTAGGTAGCAACATGGTTTTATATATTTAAGGGCAAAGTATTAACCTAATTTCAATGTCTGGCAAATTTTCAGTTTCTGGGGCAAGAAGTATTTTCAGCAAGAGCTGTTTCCTCTTGTTTTATGTCAGTACCATGCTGCTTAGATTGTCTGCTATCTGTAGTGCATTTTGAGAAGTAATGTGTTGCCTCCAGTTTTCTCATTACCCCTTGTGAATTTTGGCTATTGAGGTTGTTTATGGTTATATAGAAATCCTAATTTTTTTCTTTTCTAGCTATTTAAAGAATGATGTTGAATCTGATTTTTTTCCTGAAAGATGTGACTATTTTACTAACTTCAATTATTCCTACTCATGAGCAAAAATATTAATACATAGAAGGAAACTATGTTCTTAAGCTACAGATGTAATAAATAATAATTTCAGATTTGTAGGAAAGTCAAATAAACCATTAGTAAAAGTAAAATTAAGGTGCTTTTTGAAATCCAAGTTTTCTCCTTTCTTTCATTCTGCTTGTATTTCACTAAGTTAGTTCATGCTGTCAAAGTATTAACCCACAATGGATCACATTTAAGTACCAGGATTCCATAATTTCTAAGAGTTTAATACACATAAGAAAAAGTTGAAGCAAAAATCTACATAAGATTGAGGACATCGAGCAACAGGTGGGGCAATCCAGGCTAAAGTTATAAAGGGAGGCAGTTTAGGTAGACTGGTTCTCCTAAAGTAAGGATATGTAATGACCCATTATGGAAATCTACTGGTTATAGACTCAGTTTCATATATATATATATATATATATATATATATATATATATATATATATATATATGTGTGTGTGTGTGTGTGTGTGTGTGTGTGTGTGTGTGAGAGAGAGAGAGAGAGAGAGGGAGAGGGAGAGAGGGAGAGAGAGAGAATTGGGATATATTATATATATATATATATATATATATATATATATATATATGAATTAGGGTAGTAGGAATCACTGGCACAAACCTGTCATGTCAGGATAGACAGTATAAAAAAAGCTAAAAGTTAACAACAATTCTCAGGAGTGTGAAGAAAAGTTCATCTTTATTAATAAAATGTAAAGGAATATTAGCATTATTGGAAATTGTATAGAAATTCTTTAAAAATCACAAAGAAATATATGATCCAGAAACTCCACTACTGAGAGTATACCTAATGTAAATGAAATCAGTACACTGAAGAGAACCTGCCCTCCCATGTTCATGGAAATATTGTCTATGCTGGCCAAGTAATGCAGACAGTCTTGGTGGCCATATGTTAATGAATGGGTAAAGAAAATATAATGTACCCTCATGCACATACTTAATATTTTCTTTTAAAAGGAAAAGGAATCCTGTGATCAGTGACATCATAGATGGAAATAAAGGACTGAGTAAATAAATAGGACAAAGTAAAATAAACACTATTCAGTCTAATTGGTATAGATAACACTCATAATGGGGAAAAATGTGACAAAATCGTAGCAGGGAATAAAATGGAGAACAAAGGTGGAAATACTGGGTAAAGGCTATAAATTTAGGTTAAAATGTAAATAAGAACCAAATACCTAATGGGCAACATGATAACTGTAATTAATAACAGTACTATGAGTATTTGAGTTTTGCTTAGAGAGTAGATTTCAAGTGACATCATCACAGAAATATAGCAAGTGATTAATATAGCAATTTAAAACTAGAGAATGATTTGGGGGGATTTTGGGGATTTTTTTTGGTTTTTTTTGTTTGTT
Organism: Mus minutoides; assembly: GCA_902729485.2. NCBI lineage: Eukaryota > Metazoa > Chordata > Mammalia > Rodentia > Muridae > Mus > Mus minutoides. Next base: position 9,579 of record LR753899.1, read on the forward strand.
TGTTTGTTTTGTTTGGTTTTTTTGGTTTTTTTGAGACAGGGTTTCTCTGTGTAGCCCTGGCTGTCCTGGAACTCACTCTGTAGACCAGGCTGGCCTCGAACTCAGAAATTCACCTGCCTCTGCCTCCCGAGTGCTAGGATTAAAGGCGTGCGCCACCACGCCTGGCTTGGGGATTTTTAAAATCTGGATCAATGATGTACCAAATAAAATACTAAATTAACTCAACACTTAATAAGTGTTGTACATTTTCTTATAGGTCATTTGAGTTTTAAAATATATCAGTGATTTGCAGAATTAAATTAAGAGCATTCTTTTATTCCTCAAAGATAAATCCAATAATCAACTATGTATTTATGAAAACTATTATTACAATAAATCAGATTAAGAAAATTAGCTATGATATGGGGTATATTAATGGAAAAAAGGGGACGGAACTACATGTTTGTCTATGCTGCTCAGGGCAGGTCTATGTGAGAAATGGCATTTGCAAAAAAAATTTGGATGTTGAAACCTGAGACAAGGGGTTACCTGTAAGAAGAATGTTAAAGACCATCAAAATAGGATATCAGCCTTGAACTAGGAGCACAGTTGGATACCAAATACAAGCAGAAGAATAGAATATGTATGAAATAAGTGGAGATAACAAGTTCTGAAAAAACAGGAAAAAGACGATTATCATTGGCTGTTTTCTTGTAAGGACATTAAAAAGGGAGAACAAAATATGCAACCTAAGAGTCACTTTAGCTACTGAGAGAAATAAATTGACTTTACTATAAATTCTATAAAGCACTTTGCTCAGTGATTTATTACACTTATAAATATGCATAGTTTGACAGAGGGGCACAAACTATTTTTAAGCATAATAAAGTGAAAGCAATCTAAGCAATAATGAGAAAATAAAGCAAGGATTATTTTCTAACAATGCACTTAGAACTACGTGAGTGACTTATAAACAATTATTCTGGTGATATGATATGTGAAGAGAGCAGAAGAATTACATATGCTACAAGATAATCTCCACTCATTCCTATTTACTGATCTACTCACCATTAGTATATCCTTGGTGTTTGACATTATTTTCAAAGTCTGACTTATTTCTAAGCATGTGCACAGAAAGAAAACTATTTACTAATAAATCCAAACTTGTGCAAAGAATTTCTGAATTAAAATAATGAATAGTGATTAAGGAAAGTTTATCAGAAGATGACTGGTATTGACCGTAACATTTAAAAATTATCTTGACTTTTACTCCTTGGATAACTGTCTTGACATTTTGTCTAAACTGAATTGTGGTAGATCATTGCTTCTTATTGATTTTGTGACAATTGCACAGAATTGCTGAATGAGTCAGTAGTCATCATGGAAAGTCTTTTTTATGTATAACAGTGTTGAAGGATCCTGCAGTAATTCTTTTAAAATAAAAATGCATAATTTAATACCTTATTTTAACATAAGTTTCTTGAATGCACAGAAGTATTTTCTTCACAGCACACACATTTCAAATGCCTCTTCTTTCCGTGCTGGTAAATATTATTATCTTTGTGTTATATCATTCTCCTCCTTCAATAGTCTCTATAAAGAACATCTCATACAATGAGTGACTGAGGGAGAACCCTTTCTCCATGAGATCTTTCCTCCAGATAGTTTAGTTGCAACAATTACTTAGTTTTTATTTATCTTAAAAGTTCTAAAGCATATTTCCTATAATGTTCTAAACATTATTCATGTAAAAATTAACCATTATCAAAATCCTAGAATTTAGAGGACACACCGTGATTGTTTTGAAAAAAAAAAAGTTTCCTAGTTCTCTGATAGTTGCATGTATGCACAAATTCAGTGGTTTGCAACACCATAAGAAGAATAACAATATCAACCAACCATACCCCCAGAGCTACCAGGGACTAAACCATCAACCAAAGAGAACACATCGAGGGACCTATGGCTCTAGCCAAATACATAGCAGAGGATGGCCTTATTGGGCATCAATGGCAGGAGGGGCCCTTGGTCCTGGGAAGGCTCAATGCCACAGTCTAGGAAATGCAAGGGCAGAGAGGAAGGACTAGGTGGATGGGTGAACACCCTCATAGAAGCAGGATGAAGGTAGGATAGGGGGTCTCTGGGGGAACTGGGAAAGGGAATAATATTTGAAATTTAAAAAAAATAGAATCATTACTAGAAAAATGTGTATACTTCAGTTTGTTACTTCTACAAGAACAAAAAACAGCAAAGCCAAGCCCATTTCTCCAGGATGAAATGTGGAGAAATATTTTCTAAGTTATGAGGTTCTCTGTAATAACCAGTATTACTAGAAAATAAGCAGCAAAATGTTAATAAATTTATGACAACATGACATACTACACATTTTATCATTGTAAATATAATGAGTTATGAAATAACATAGTCCTGTATAAATAAATATGAAGCTTGGGGCTTCCATAACTAAAGCCAAATTTACAACAGAACAAATTACTTCCTCATTTAACCATACTATGACAAAATCCATTATCATGATGGATAGACCCAGAAATTGCTGACATTGACACAAAATGCAAAGAAACTAGTTGTTTCAAGTTTGTTGCGAAGATGTTTTTAAAGACTAATCAAAGCAAATAAGAAAAGGTTTACAGAAAAATATTGTGTTTAAGTGAACTATTAAATACATTTTCATTAATGCATCTGATACTTTTTTTTAGTATATAATAGAGTTTATTAAGGGCTCACAGAAGGGAGTTAAGAGGAGGGTAGTAGAGGCAGAGAAAGGCAGAGAGAGAAGGAGAGGGAGAGAGAGAAAGAGAGAGAGAGAGAGAGAGAGAGAGAGAGAGAGAGAGAGAGAGAGAGAGAAGAGAGGCTGGCCATGATCACATGGAGAGAGAACAGAGAGGAAATGGGGGAAGGGAGGGAAAGCAAAAGAGCAAGAGAGGAGCAAGAGCATGCATCTGATACTTTTAATAAAAATAAATTACAGAAAAAATGACAATTTTGATAATAGTAAATTACAGATTACTTGTACAGTACTAATGGTAATTATAGTCCTGGCATTGATAGTTTTCAATGCATACATTCTTGGGTAAATACGTGTGCATGGCATAAGGGGAAGACATGAAACATGCATATGTGTCTTTTGGATTCCTAATTTATTAGAATGATTTAGTTTTTGTAAGTTGTTTTCATAATGACCTTTCAAAGAAGAATTGGGTAAGAATTGGGACTATGACTAACATTTATAGTCGTATAGTTCTGGAAAATGAAGAAGAGAGACAAGGCTCCAAAAAATGAAAGAGGAAGCGTCATGCTTAAGAAAAATTACATGGTTTTCATTTTGTAACAATGCATTTCATATAAGTTTTGGATGATTCAATGAGGAAAGTAACCATAATTGAGATGCTGAATGCCTAACTTCCATAGAAGTTTGTAAAGTGTGAAAGGGAGCCACTTCTTATCTAAGCTTTCAGCTAATTAATTTGATATCACTTTTTCCTCCAATCTCTATATTTAGTAATGAATATTCTGTTCCATTTATTATGCCTATTATTGTATATTCCCCATATTCTAGATTCCGTATTGAATATTGTATATAATATAGCTCTATTCCATATACTATATATTCCCAATTATTCCATATTCTCTAATATTGAGTAATGAACATTCTATTCCATGTCTTTACCACAGTAGTGCTAAAGTTGGTAAAAGGTATTCAAATGTAGGTCAAAATTATCATGTATTAGCTATAATTTACAATTATGTTCAGAAGAATATGAGTTTTTTGTGAGAGAATGATACACGTGGTGCTTACAAAACATACAGATATTAAGTATAATCAGAAAAATAAATAGATCAGTCAAATGAAGGTGAATAATATTGATCAAATAAAATGCTGAAAATTTCAAGATTAGAGTGTACATTGCTAAGTGAATTTGGCTTCATTCATGTTTGAAACATGCAGAATCTACAACAGTTGTTACTTCTCCCACCTCTAGGTGGTCAACACTTGGGGATATATTTCTAGGTTACATAAGAAAGTAAGCTGAATTAGCTATGGAAAAGCAAGCCAGTAAACACATTCTTCTATATTATTTATTTCACTTTCTGTACCACCCAACATGTTCCATGCTTCACTTTTTGCCTTGAATTCCTTCACTGACAGACAGAAATATTTAAGCCATATATTCCTTCCCTCTATAACTTGCTTACAGACAAGGTCATAGCAACTGGCATTAAAAAATGAAATAACACTATTTCTTTAACATAGAAGAATAAATATGTCAACTTTTCTTGAAACCAATTTTCATTGAGATTCGGTCTATACCTATAATTAAAAATGAAAAAATACGGGAGGGTAAGGGGAAATTTCTGGATAACACTTGAAATGTAAATGAAGAAAATATCTAATAAAGAGAAAAAAGTGAAAAAATAAGAGTGCAAAAGAAATTAACAGAAAAGGATGAGAAAACAGTAGGCATGGGAAGACATATAATTAAATTATAATAAAATTTCAAAATTAATACTATAAAATTACATTATCTTTAGAACTTTTGGGGGGCTGAAAAGATGCTTCACCCGTTAAAAGCTCTTCTCTTGGAAATGACTGGAATTCTTTTTCTGATAACCCTGTCAGGCTTATCAGAAAAGCCTCAATTACATGCAGCTCTGTCTCTGAAGATATTTTTGGCTTCTGTTGACATCTATACATATTTGCATATTTCTCTCTCTCTCTCTCTCTCTCTCTCTCTCTCTCTCTCTCTCTCTCTCTCCCTCTCTCTCTCTCTCTCTCTGTGTCTTTCTGACACACACATGCACACACACACACACACACACACACACACACTTTCACACATGGACACAAACTCTCAGACAATCACACATAAACCTAAATCAAAATAAGCTAATCCTTAACAAATGTCTTTTTGAAAAAATCCTCTGAGAGAACCTATACCATATTGTGCTAAATGAACATAAATTAAAATGACTTTTAATGACATATTGCTATGTCCATAAACTACAACTTCTCTTGTTCTCTATCAGAGAAAATTCATCTTGCAGAAGACTATAATTAACACACCGAAGCCCCCACTGTTTAACCAAAATGCAGATACTAGAATACTGCTGAGTGCAGTATTCAAATAGAGTATTCATAGTATTTAAATAGAGCATTGATATCACACCCTTTCCAACAAAGCTCAGGACTATGCATAGAAGGGTGTGAAGAATGGTTGTAAAAGCCAGAGGAGATCTATCACATCAAGTAAACAGTGTTTTCTGGATACAAAAGGGCAGAGACTCATGAACTCATAGCAACTACAACAGCACATACAAGACATGATCCATGCAGGCAAAAGTGCAGCATATAGGAGAAAAGGTGGAAATAAAGTCCTACCAAAATCTGAGGAGACAGAGGAATTTGTAGCTGCTGGGAGTCACTTTCTTTAAATGTAATACCTGGTATAGTGACAGACATGCCAGTATCAGATGCACTCCTATGTGAGATAGGTAACAAACTGAATTAAGTAGTAAATAGGGAGAAAAATAAAAGAAGAATCTGAGAGTTCGGTGGAAAAGGATGGCAGGTGAATAGAGTGGTAATTCGGAGGGGTAAAACACATGTATTTAACTAACAAAGAATTAACTATAGTATCTGTAGTGACTTGGATGAAAATTGCTTCATAGGCTCATAGGGAATATTACTATAAGTAGATGTGTTCTTGCTGAATGAAATGTGTCACTGGAGTGGGCTTTGAGTTTTCATATGTTCAAGCCATGCCCAGTATCTCTCTCTTTATTCTGTCTACTGATCTGAAAGAGTAGTACGTAACCAAAGACAAAATGGAGTCCCTTGTGTCAGGAGGGAAAGTGAACCTTTAAACTAACCGATGGCCCTAGCTACAGGGCAAGCCTTTCCTGGAACAATCACAGAATAGCCCAATGCCCTCTGAATGTCTCAGCAACTTCTGTGGAATGTCTCAATGCCCCAGGAGGTTGCCTAAGGTAGCACATGACTTAACTGTTAGGTAGATTACCTCCCCCTAGAGTTAGCTACCTGGGTATCTTGCTGATGTTTAAACTAGCCAATCATGTGAAACTGCACCAATTTCCCCAACCCCCCTACTCCATTGCTATAAAAGCTCTTAATTTTCGAGCCTCATGGTCGACCCCCTGCGTGGGTTACGGGGTCGTCCCGGAGCTCCGATTAAAATTCCTCTTGCAGTTTGCATCAAGACAGGTCTCTCGTGGTTCTTGGGATGTGCGAACAGCCTGTGTTTGGAATAGCGATATTTCTGGTTTGGTCTTACAATCCAGATATATAACTCTAAGATGTCTTTCCAGCACCATGTGTGTCTAAATGCTATCATTTGTTCCACTATGAAATAATGGACTAAACTTCTGAATTTTCATAAATGTTAAATTAAATGATTTCCTTTATAAAATTGTCTTTACCAGGGTGTCTATTTACAACTTTAGAGAAACTAGCAAAAACAGTATTTCAAACAGCTTTTCTAGAACTGAAACTAATAACTCAAATGAAGTTAAATATATTACATCTACCTGAACTAAAGCACCATTCCAACATACACCTACATACACAGGATTAAATAATTTCTATGAATAAAAGCTTTTACTTATTTAAGAATGCCTCCAAATTATTGTTTGTAAAGATGTTTTATATTATTTGTTAGGAGCTGATTTGATCTACAATATAGTATAAAAGATAATAAAGATCTATTGTATATACCTTGTAATCAATTAAAAAACAAGAGATTGAACATCAACACAGTAAATAAAAGCTCATAGCCACCTTCTTGACATTTAATTTTCTTTGCTTAGAAATTAACCAGTGCTGGATCTTAGGGTGATTTCACAGAACAGGGATGAAATTTTTCTGGATATCTTATATTAATTGTTAAACAGTCTTATAAAGATGAGACTCCATTTTTCCAATTATACTTGTATATATTAAAAATGTGAAAATATTTTGAGCCGTGGTTTTGAAACAAAGAATAAGTGCTGTATTCACAACATGAAAATTATAACAAAAATGTCAGCTACACTTTCTGGAGAAATTCAACCATTAGGAATTATGTGGAATGATAGTGTGGGTGTTCATCTATGATTGGTTTCTATTTCATCAGAAAACAACATGATCCCGTGTATATTTAACATCCTTCTCTTCTTAACCCTGCTCTATGCATGCTATATACATGTAAAGAAAGAACTGACATTGCTATTCTATTTATTTAAAAGCAGAAAGGCTATCTATGACTTTTTAAAATTAAAGATATGCAGAAAAATGACCTACTTACATAGCACATTCTCATCATTCACTTTGTTAAGAAAGTGGTTTATTCCAGAGGATTCCCTGTGATGATAATATCTGGCTTTGCATATGGTGAATCTGTTTTACTCACTACTATTGCATTTAGGTCAAGAATAGGATAGTTTGTAAAATAAATAAATGAGTGTCAGATCTATAAATAATACATGATTTCATAATCAGTTTTTGGGATAAGATTCCCTTACCTCGGACACTGCCTGTGAAAATTCCTAGATAGTTAATATGAAGAAATTAAGCATACATAAGGGTAAAAGTTTCTCATTATAAAATGGCTTAGAATGTTACTAAAAGTAATAGTGCCCTTTAGTAGATGTAGTGAGGATTAACGAGTACAGTGCAGATAAGTTGTTAAGATAATATTTCTTAAATAATAAAATATTTGCTATGATAATAACACTATGATTAATATTAAACACTCACATTTTCTATGTTTTCTACATGAACTTAATGAGACATTCATGTGTGGGGATTTTTAAATAGTGGATTTCAGTGTTGTGAGTGCTGAACCCTCTGAGGATTCATACCAGAGAAGACATGAAGAAGAAGACTCTCATCATATCTGGAATTTTGGGTTTTATGAGTTTCAGATGTGCCTCCAAGAAAAGTTTTATTGGAAAATGGAATTCTATAGCTACAATGCATGTTGTAACTCACTGAGATATCACCTTGAGAGGCCCACATAAATCATAAATACAATATCTAAAAATAAAACAATAATACAGCAAGCATGTTGTATTTGTTACAAAAGGGGTGGTCAAAGACTACAGGTGAGTAATACCATACAGTGAGTTGCTCCAGGAAAAAAATCAGACTCTCCATTCCACAAACTGCATTTCAGGTGTGTATTTTTACATAGAGAAAACAATATTGTTTCATCATAGTGCCATCAAGCATGTTAGACATAACATCATTAAAGAACTAAAGACATGTATCTCTTCTTTATCCGAAAAGCACCTCATTATTTATTTCTCAACTGGAATGGCAACACTGATGGCTAATATAGAGATTTATGGACTGTGAACAAACATAGGAGCATAAAAGCACAATTGTATTAGGATTCCAGCTATGCTTAGCTCATTATCTCAGTTAGAGAAGAGTATATTTTAAGGTGGTTATGTACAGAAAATTTTAACTGTTTTATAAAAACCATTTTTGGATATTTCAAGATGAGCATTTTCTAAAAGTGTGTTTGGAAAATACAAACAAAAGTGATTCTGGAAACGCTTTGCTATTTTCCCAAACGTTTGCAAGAATATAATTCAGCACTTATTCATTTTGGTTTTAGGTGTCTAGATAGCTGGAGTTCCACTGATTTTTGTCCACCAATACTGCATTAAGGTTTTTTTTTTTTTTCTATTGTTTTATATTGTTTAGTATACAACTGTAGACCTTACATGTAATTTAATTTTACCATCTTTACAAATTATATATAATAAAATGTGTTTTCTGAAGACCATATAAAGAGTTTATAGTTCTATTTAGATTTGATTTGAGGAATTAATTTTTAAATGAGTTAAAGTATATAAAAGTAACTAAAAGAATAAAAACAGTGTTTTATATCATCTTTCCTCTAGAAGAGAGTAGAATTTTTAATTGTAGATTCATGATGAAACTAAAAGTTTAACATAAAAATTGGTAAGCAAATTAAAATTGTATAAACTGCCACTTAATACATATTCTAATAATGTAATATATTTGCAAAAATATTATAATTACTATGTTTAAGAATTTTTGAATATCTGCACAACAATATTGTATGTGAACTGCTATGAATTGTTTTTATTGGTGAAAATGGTATCTATTACAAGAGAAAGATGCTTAAAGAAAAAATTAATTATACACAGTGTTCAACCATTTTAATCATTGAAGTGAAAATATATGTAATATTCTTTAAAGGGCTCAATTTCAATTTGGGAAAATTTTGAAACCATTAATGTGGCAGATAGCCCTGGGGCTATTTGAAATTTGATGCTAATTTTTCTTCTCCTGTGAGGGGTTGCAGAACAAGGAATGAGTCAACACTCAGGTGATTTTCTGTAAACCATATTTCACCTTAATTTGCTAAATAAAGGCTAGAGCAGGTGATTCAGCAGAGAAAGAGTGGAAGGTGAAGCTGAAGGTTTTGGGAGAGAAGGAAAAAGAGGACTACAGAGGATGAGGAGGAAGGAAAGTGGAACAGAAGCATGTGACCTGGAGAAATTTCAAGTTATAAGGGGTCTCTTACATGGGGAAGATGGCAGTGTAGTGGTAGATCTGCCCAATCTAGGTGCACAGCGTATTAATTGAGTTGTGTTTTCATTGACAGGGCATATTTGGGTTGGAGATTTACTGCAACACATTAAGATAATCCAAATGTGGGTCTTTTGCATCAGTTCTAGTGTTAAGGTTAACAGAAAAACAGTTACATAGTTATCAAATACTGCCTTCACCATTTTCAATGAAGATGAGTTATTGATCTGGAGATAATTGGATACTATATTAGTAGTTATGTATTTTAAAGGAGCTCTTAAAATCATGTTAAATGATGTAAAATAATTAATGGATTATGACTGATAACATCTGTCTTAGTTAGGGTTTCTATTCCTGCAGGAACATCATGACCAAGAAGCAAGTTGGGGGGGGGAAATGTTTATTTGGCTTATATTTTCCACATTGCTATTAATCACTAAAGGTTGTCAGGAATGGAACTCAAGCAGGTCAGAAAGCAGGAGCTGATGCAGAGGCCATGTAGGAATGTTCTTTGCTGGTTTGCTTCCCCTGGCTTGCTCAGTCCTACACAGCAAGCAGGTGAAGGAGAGAAAGACTCCCTTCTTCTAATGTCCTTATATGGTGGTCTCCAGCAGAAGGTGTAGCCCAGATTAAAGGTGTGTGCCACCATACTTTTAGTCCCAGATGAAACTGAACTGAGAGATCTCCCTATATTAATCTTCTGGAATCCATAGCCACTATGCCTCAAGATCTCCATACCAAAATCCAGGTCAGAAACTTCTATCTCCCAGCCTCCAGATTAAGGTCACAGGTGAGCCTTCCAATTCTGGATTGTAGTTCATTCCAGCTATAGTCAAGTTGAAAACTAGGAATAGCCACTAAGGCATCTTTAAAGAAATGATGGAAAATGATTGAAAAAGACAGGATTTTCAAGGCTAAGTTTTATATATGTTTCTTGGGAGATGCTGTCTCATGGGGAAGCCACAGTGCTATACAGATTGTTTTTATATTCATGAAAGGCAGTGAATTGAAAGATGACTTTAAACATACTAAAAATAAAGTTTATTTTTAACCAGATCACACTTTATCTGATATATCTTCTGAAAAAATATTATCATCATATGTTTTCCTGAACTAGTTATCATTTTGCTAACCAAAGGATGAGTAGTATATATAAATCTAAAGTATGAAAAATAAGGTCTAGATCGTCTCTTATTTTTCCTATTTCCTGTATATTTTCTCCAGCAATGTTAACAAGCACATTTTAACAGAAACATCACTTAAACGCCTTTACTATCTATACTTGTCAATTTTCTTCATCTGGTGTCTATTATTCATTTCCCAGGGAAGAAAAGTTTAATTGAAATTACTAAAGTGGGTACAAATAAAATCATTTAGGTTTTTAGAAAATATAAGACTTCTTAACCTCGACAGAACTGATAACTTTCTACTAGTCTATGATTCTCTAGGAGATGTTTTCTGAAAACTTCTCTCTCTCTCTCTCTCTCTCTCTCTCTCTCTCTCTCTCTCTCTCTCTCTCTCTCCCTCTCTCTCTCCCTCTCTCTTTTCTCTCTCTCCCTCTGTGTGTGTGTTTTGTTTACTCTCTCTCTCCTTTCCTCCCTTCTTCTATATTTTACCTGTGATATGTGGAAAATCTGTTTAATTCAGGGAATACAATTGGTTTGAGGTGATAATAATATGAAATCAATGAATAAGTAAAATGTATTTATCTCATATTTGCATAAATATATTCTAAAAGCCAATTAGCTATAAAATTAATCATGTTTCTAAAAAGACATAATCACCATTATGATAATTAAACTATCAAAGCCACGTGATGATGGTCATTGAAATACTAGTGCACTAAGTTTGCAACTTCAAATTTAAGAGACACTCTGAAGTAGGACCTGAGAAACAACTTAATGGGAAGAAAGTTGACCAACATGTGTGAAGACCTGTATTCAATCCCAAATACAAAATGGTAACAATACTAGTTGGCTTACTAGTTGGCAGTCACAACACAACATGGCAAGGAATGTATGATGACAGGTACCGTCCAGTTTTGTGGATTCAGATGTCTCTTTCCACTGAAGTAAATCAGAAAATTAAACAAGGATAAACATTGGCACTTTCCCTTTAATCTCCATTTCTAGAATATCAACATATGGGATGTCATTAACCACAATCAAGAACAATCTTCTTTCCTTGTTTCATTGTTTCTGGAAGGCTCTCAGGAACACACACATGCAAACACACACACATGAGAGAGAGAGAGAGAGAGAGAGAGAGAGAGAGAGAGAGAGAGAGAGAGAGAAATTGGCCTTCTTGTTGTTCTGAATCTAGTAAACCTGATAAGGAATTGAGACCATCACATCTAATTTCAAAAGAATGATTAAAGTAAATCACTAAAATTGCTTTACAAGTGGAAAAAAGAAACTATTGGGGAATGTTAAATAGGAGAAAGAAGTAATCCAAAGAACCCCAACTTATTAGTTAAGAAAGTACAAAATAATAATGAGATAGATTTGAAATCAATCAACTATGTAAAGACTAAACAATCTGAGTACTTATAATAGCACAATCAGATTTTAAAAATAAAACATTTAAGTAAAATTTAATACTGCTGGTATTAATGTTAAATAATGAAAGCATTTAGGAGGCTAATTTGCTCAGTTTGTGATTACATTCTGAGCCATTAATCCCTTTGTGATTTATATAGGTAAACTTTATCATTTTAATACAAGGATATGATTCAGAATTTTGAGAGGTATGCTTAAGAGAATAGAGTTAAGATGACTTAAGTAAATATTGATAGCTCTACACTAATATACCCAGCTTTCAAAGACTCCTAGAGTTTATGAGAATGGGAAAATATCAGAAAACTGGGATACGAGTGTTTCAACACAAAATGTTCTATGCAATTAAAGAGAAGTAAGACATAATTGAAAGCTCAATATATTACCTAAAAATAGGATATGTGCTATAATAGCAAAGCCAAAGTCTAATAACTATTAAGCTTTTACAACATGTTTTCTAGAGGAACTTTCTGTCCATGGATGATGCTGTTACACAGAAATTAGACTCAATATTTGTTTTAAAGATTTTGTTCATAAATACTTAAAGACACCTGAAAATTGCTTCAAATACCTCATGAAGAGTACGGTATTTTTTTATTTATTATTAGAGAGTTTCTTCATTTACATTTCAAGTGTTATCCAAAAGTCCCCTATATCCTCCCCCGCCCTGATCCCCTACCCTCCCTCTCCCTTTACTTGGCCCTGGCATTCCCCTGTACTGGGGCCTATAAACATTGCTAGACCAAGGGCCTTTTTTTCCTGAATAATGGCCAACTAGGCCATCTTCTAATACATATACAGCTAGAGACATGAGCTCTGGGGTTTCTGATTAGTTCATATTGTTGTTCCATCTATAGGGTTGCAGACCCCTACAACTCTTGGGTACTCTCTCTAGCTCCTACATTGGGGACCCTGTGTTCTGCCCTATAGATGATTGTGAGCATCCACTTCTGCGTTTGTCAGGAACTGCCAAAGCTTCCCAGAAGACTGCTATTTCAGGGTCCTTTCAGCAATGTCCTGCTGGTGTATGCAGTACTGTCTGCGTTTGATGGCTGATTATGTGATGGACCACCCGGGTGGGGCACTCTCTGGATGGCCCATCCTTTCATTTTAGCTCCAAGCTTTGTCTCTGAACATCCTTCCATGTATATTTTAATGTCTATTCTAGGGAGGAGTGATGTTTCCACGCGTTGGTCTTTCTTGATTTTCTTATGTTTTGGAACTTGTATATTGGGTATTCTAGATTTCTGGGCTAATATCCGCTTATCAGCGAGTGCATATTAAGTGACTTCTTTTCTGATTGGGTTACTTCACTCAGGATGATATCCTCCAGATACATCCATTTACTCAAGAATTTCATAAATTCATTGTTTTTAATAGCTGAGTAGTACTCCATTGTGTAAATGTACCACATTTTCTGTATCCATTCCTCTGTTGAGGGACATCTGGGTTCTTTCCAGCTTCTGGCTATTATAAATAAGGCTGCTATGAACATAGTGGATCATGTGTCCTTGTTACCAGTTGAAATATATTCTGGGTATATTCCTAGGAGAGGTATTGCTGTATCTTCTGGTAGTACTATGTCCAGTTTTCTGAGAAACCGCTAGACTGATGTACAGAGTGGTTGTACCAGCTTGCAATCCCACCAGCAATGAAGGAGTGTTCCTCTTTCTCCACATCCTCGCCAGCATCTGCTGTCACCTGAATTGTTGATCTTAGCTATTCTGACTGGTGTGAGGTGGAATCTCAGTGTTGTTTTGATTTGCATTTCTCTGATGATTAAGGATTTCGAACATTTTTAAGGTGCTTCTCAGCCCTTTGGCATTGTTCAGTTGAGAATTCTTTGTTTAGCTCTGTACCCCATTTTTAATGGGGTTATTTGAATTTCTGGTGTTCAGCTTCTTGAGCACTTTGTAAATATTGGATATTACCCTCCTATCAGATTTAGGATTGGTAAAAATTCTTTCTCAATCCGTTGGTGGCCTTTTTGTTTTATTGACAGTATCTTTTGCTTTACAGAAGCTTTGCAATTTTATAAGGTCCCATGTGTCAACTTGTGATCTTACAGCACAGGCAATTGGTGTTCTGTTTAGGAATTTTATCCCTGTGCCCATATCTTCCAGGATTTTCCCCACTTTCTCCCCTATGAATTTCAGTGTCTGGTTTAATGTGGAGATCTTTGATCCACTTGGACTTGAGCTTTGTACAAGGAGAAAGGAATGGATCAATTCGCAGTCTTCTACATGTTGACTGCCAGTTGTGCCAGCACCATTTATTGAAAACGCTGTCTTTTTTCCACTGGATAGTTTTAGCTCCCTTGTAGAAGATAAGGTGACCCAAGGTGTGTGGGTACATTTCTGGGTCTTCAATTCTATTCCATTGGTCTACCTGTCTGTTGTTATACCAGTACCATGCAGTTTTTATCACTATTGCTCTGTAGTACAGCTTTAGGTCAGGCATGGTGATTCCACCAGAGGTTCTTTTATTGTTGAGGATAGTTTTTGCTATCCTAGGTTTTTTATTATTCCAGATGAATTTGCAGATTACCCTTTCTATCTCAGTGAAGAATTGAGTTGGAATTTTGATAGGGATTGCGTTGAATCTGTAGATTGCTTTGGGCAAGATAGCCATTTTGACTATATTAATCCTGCCAATCCATGAGCATGGGAGATCTTACCATCTTCTGAGGTCTTCTTTATTTTTTTTTTTTTTCTTCAGAGACTTGAAGTTCTTGTCATAAAGATCTTTCACTTCCTTCGTTAAAGTCACACCAAGGTATTTTATATTATTTGTGACTATTGTGAAGGGTGTTTTTTTCCTAATTTCTTTCTCATCCTGTTTATCTTTTGTGTAAAGAAAGGGCACTGATTTGTTTGAGTTAATTTTATATCCAGCTACTGCGCTGAAGCTGTTTATCAGTTTTAGGAGTTCTATGGTAGAATCTTTAGGGTCACTTATATATACTATCATATCATCTGCAAATAGTGATATTTTGACTTCTTCCTTTCCAATTTGTCTCCCCTTGATCTCCTTTTGTTGTCGAATTGCTCTGGCTAGGACTTCAAGTACTATATTGAATAGGTAGGGAGAAAGTGGGCAGCCTTGTCTAGTCCCTGATTTTAGTGGGATTACTTCCAGCTTCTCTCCATTTACTTTGATGTTGGCTACTGGTTTGCTGTAAATTGCTTTTATTATGTTTAGGTATGGGCCTTGAATCCCAGTTCTTTCCAAGACTTTTATCATAAATGGGTGCTGGATTTTGTCAAATGCTTTCTCAGCATCTAAGGAGATGATCATGTGATTTTTGTCTTTGAGTTTGTTTATATAGTGGATTACATTGATGGAATTCCATACATTAAACCATCCCTGCATTCCTGGGATGAAGCCTACTTGGTCATGATGGATGATCGTTTTGATGTGTTCTTGGATTCAGTTTGCGAGGATTTTATTGAGTATTTTTGCATCAATATTCATAAGGGATATTGGTCTAAAGTTCTTTCTTTGTGGGATCTTTGTGTGGTTTAGGTATCAGAGTCATTGTGGCTTCGTTGAACGAATTGGGTAGAGTACCTTCTGTTTCTATTTTGTGGAATAGCTTGAGGAGAGTTGGAATTAGGTCTTCTTTGAAAGTTTGATAGAACTCTGCACTAAACCCATCTGGTCCTGGGCTTTTTTTGATTGGGAGACTATTAATGACTGCTTCTATTTCTTTAGGGGAAATGGGACTGTTAAGATTGTTAATCTGATCCTGATTTAACTTTGGTACCTGGTATCTGTCTAGGAAGTTGTCCATTTCATCCAGGTTTTCCAGTTTTGTTGAGTATAGGCTTTTCATTTCTGATTTTGTTCATTCGTATACTGTCCCTCTACCCTCTAGTTAGTCTGGCTAAGGGTTTATCTATCTTGTTGATTTTCTCAAAGAACCAGCTCCTGGTTTGGTTGATTCTTTGAATAGTTCTTTTTGTTTCCATTTGGTTGATTTCCGCTCTGAGTTTAATTATTTCCTGCAGTCTACTCCTCTTGGGTGAATTTGCTTCCTTTCGTTCTAAGGTTTCTTGGTGTTCTGTCAGACTGCTAGTATGTGCTCTCTCTAGTTTCTTTTTGGAAGCACTCAGGGCTATGAGTTTTCCTCTTAGGAATGCTTTCATTGTGTCCCATAAGTTTGGGTACGTTATGGCTTCATTTTCATTAAACTCTAAAAAGTCTTTAATTTCTTTCTTTATTTCTTCCTTGACCAAGGTATCATTGAGTAGAGTTTTGTTCAGTTTCCACGTGAAAGTTGGCTTTGT
Source organism: Mus minutoides (assembly GCA_902729485.2). Taxonomy (NCBI): domain Eukaryota; kingdom Metazoa; phylum Chordata; class Mammalia; order Rodentia; family Muridae; genus Mus; species Mus minutoides. Next base: position 25,979 of record LR753899.1, read on the forward strand.
ATTATTTCTGCTGTTATTGAAGATCAGCCTTAGTCCGTGGTGATCTGTTAGGATGCATGGGATAATTTCAATCTTTTTGTATCTATTAAGGCCTGTTTTGTGACCAATTATATGGTCAATTTTGGAGAAGGTACCATGAGGTGCTGGGAAGAAGGTATATCCTTTTGTTTTAGGATAAAAAGTTCTATAGAAATCTGTTAAATCCATTTGTTCCATAACTTCTGTTAGTGTCCATGTGTCTCTCTTTAGTTTCTGTTTCCAGGATCTGTCCATTGGCAAGAGTGGGGTGTTGAAGTCTCCCACAATTATTGTGTGAGGTGCAATGTGTGTTTTGAGCTTTACTAAAGTTTCTTTAATGAATGTGGCTGCCCTTACATTTGGAGCATAGATATTTAAAATTGAAAGTTCATTTTGGAGGATTTTGCCTTTGATTAGTATGAAGTGCCCCTCCTTGTCTTTTTTGATAACTTTGGCTTGGAAGTCAATTTTATTCGATATTAGAATGGCTACTCCTGCTTGTTTCTTCAAGCCATTTGCTTGGAAGATTGTTTTCAAGCCTTTTACTCTGAGGTATTGTCTGTCTCTGTCTCTGAGGTGTGTTTCCTGTAAGCAGCAAAATGTTGGGTCTTGTTTGTGTAGCCAGTCAGTTAGTCTGTGGCTTTTTATTGGGGAATTGAGTCCATTGATGTTAAGAGAAATTAAATAAAAATTTGTGTTATTTCCTGTCATTTTTTGATGTTAAAGATGGGAGTCTGTTCTTGTGGCTGTCTTCCTTTAGTTTTGTTAAAAGATTACTTTCTTATTTTTTCTAGGGTGTAGTTTCCTTCTTTGAGTTGGTGTTTTCCCGTTATTATCCTTTGAAGGGCTGGAATCATGGAAAGATATTGTGTGAATTTAGTTTTGTCATGGAAAACTTTGGTTTCTCCATCTATGGTAATTGTCAGTTTTGCTGGGTATAGTAGCCTGGGCTGGCATTTGTGTTCTCTTAGTGTCTGCATAACATCTGTCCAGGATCTTCTGGCTTTCATAGTCTCTGGTGAGAAATCTGGAGTGATTCTAATTGGCTTGCCTTTATATGTTATTTGACCATTTTCCCTTACTGCTTTCAATATTCTGTCTTTATTTAGTGCATTTGTTGTTCTGATTATTATGTGTCGGGAGGAATTTCTTTTCTGGTCCAGTCTGTTTGGAGTTCTGTAGGCTTCTTGGATGTTCATGGGCATCTCTTTCTTTAGGTATGGGAAGTTTTCTTCTATGATTTTGTTGAAGATATTTGCTGGCCATTTAAGTTGAGAATATTCTTTCTCATCTACTCCTATTATCCGTAGGTTTGGTCTTCTCATTTTGTCCTGGATTTCTTGGATGTTTTGAGTTAGGATCTTTTTGCATTTTTTGTTTTCTTTGATTGTTGTGTCCATGATCTCTATGAAATCTTCTGCACCTGAGATTCTCTCTTCTATCTCTTGTATTTTGTTGCTGATGCTCACATATATGGTTCCTGAATTCTTTCTTAGGGTTTCTATATCCACTGTTGTCTCTCTATGGGTTTTCTTCAGTGTTTCTACTTCTATTTTTAGATCTTGAACAGTTTTCATCAATTCTGTCTCCTCTTTGGATGTGTTTTCCTGTAGTTCTTTAAGGGATTTTTGCATTTCCTCTACCTGTTTAGCAGTGTTTGCCTGTAGCTCTTTAAGGGCTTCTGCTTGTTTAGCAGTGTTGTCTTGTGATTCCTTGAGGGATTTTTGTTTTTCCTCTTTAATGGCTTCTACCTGTTTAGCCGTGTTCTCCTGTAGTTCCTTGAAGAATTTTTGTTTTTCTTCTTTAAGGGATTCTGCCTGTTTAGCATTGTTCTCCTGTATCATTTCTTTAAGTGTGTTAATAACATCCTTTTTATAATCTTCTACCATCCTGTTGAGATATGATTTAAAATCTGCGTCTAGCTTTTCAGGCGTATTGGGGTATCCAGGACTCATTGCAGTGGGCGTACTAGGTTTTGATGATGCCCATTGTTCTTGGTTTCTGTTAGTGAGATTCTTCCATTTGCCTTTCACCATCTGGAGATTTCTGATGTTAATGTCCAAGCTGTCACTGGATTGGGATTGATCCTCTTGTGGTTCTGTTAGCCTCTGACAGCACTTCTGGAAGACCAACTTCCCCTAGAGATCCAGTGATCAGAGCACTCTCTGAAGGCAAGCTCTTCTCATGCAAGTCCGGTGTCTAGCAGACTGGAGCTCTGATCTACTTCCTGAGTTCTAGGGTCAGAACTCTCCCAGCAGGCTGCCTCTCTTCTATAATCCTGAGGTGATCCCAAGGTCCCCTGATCCAGAGGTGATCCTAATGTCCTGGGGTGTGGAGAGTGCAGGAAAGGCCCTAGCTGCGACCGCTGGTCTCAGTGGAAAGATGGCAGGGTAGGGGGTGTTCTGGCTGGGAGAGGCCCAGCCTCAGGTGGGGCGGAGTTCTTCGGTTCCTGCCCCTGCGGGCAACTGCTCCCCCACTGCTCACAAAACCACCATGCACTCCACTCACGCGTAACTCCGATGCGATCCTAAAGTCCTGGGGTGTGGGGAACACAGGAAAGGCCCTAGCTGCGTCTGCTGGGCTCAGAGGAAAGATGGTGGGGTAGGGGGTGTTTTGGCTGGGAGAAAGAGTAAGGTATTTTTTACAGATTAAATATGAAAGATATTTCAATATGTGTAATTTGGATACAATTTTTTTATTATTTTATTTATTTACATTTAAAGTGTAGTTCCCTTTCCTTGACTCCCTTCTTAACCCCCCCATTCACCCGCACTTTGCCTCTAAGAGGTTACTCCCACACTCATCTTCCCACTCCCAGATCACCCCTCTAGCCTTCCTCTTTGCTAGAACTTTTCATCCTTGGTGATGTCAACCAGACCCCAAAGGACATTCCTGCTAAGTTCCATAATATTACTTATAAGCAGATATTATCTATAAAGTTCAGGGTACCCAAGATACACTCCATAGACCCAAAAAAGTGAAACATAAAGGCCCAAGTCAGGATTGACCAAGCCCACTCAGTTAGTCAACAGTTTCTCCAGCGTGGGAGTGAGGTTTAAAAAAGACAGTTAGACAACATTGTAGTATGACCCCAATCAATTCTGAGACTGAAGGCAATTTAATTTTTCCAGTCTGCTTTTTATACCATTTTTATTACATACAAGTATTAATGTCAAGCAGTACAATAAGGAAATAACAAAGCAGTAAGCAAAATCTCATGGGTGATTACTCCCATGACAGTTGCTTAAAAGGGCTTGTCATAATGACCAAAATACTTGAGCCCACTTCCTTGTCCAAGTCCAAAATCTTGCTTGAAGCCAACTTCTTTTTTTCCACCCTAACATTAAAATTCCTACTTCCCTGTTATAGCGTAAAGTTAGATTCTTGCCCAAATGTCAGATTCCTGCCTAAGTTTACTTCCTTGTCATGGCCAATGTCAGATTCCTGTCTGAAGCCCATTTCCTTGTCCTTGGCCAATGTCAGACTCCTGTCCAGCAGCAGGCCAAAAGGCCCTCCACATCTCCCCACTTTTAATTTAATAAACAAGGCTAAGCCTGTGTTAGGTTGTTCTGTCGAGAATGCCTTCCTTACTTGTCTTCAAGACATGAGCTTGTGTTTTATGAACAACCACGGCCTTTTAGTGTTTGTTATAAACAAACATGGACTTTTGGCACATGCCTCTATCTTAGGTTGGCAAGGTCCTGTGTAGTATCTTACCCATCATTGGCTTGCCAGCCTGTAAAATTAATAATTTTGTTTGGGGGTTCATTCTTAGTTTTAAGCCATGTGCTTGGGTCACCAACATGTTGATGTTGTTAAAGGCAAGCTTTAACACAATGGGCAGGAATAAAAGTATTCCCAGGACAAGAAGGGCTAGCTTGATCAAGCCATATATGGCATTTTTGAAGCTTGACCAACATGGAAATACTGATCTCAGGCTGTGAATAATTTTATCAGCAGTATTTGCAGAATCAAAGCTCAGCAGAGCAGCATTCTTTAAATTCATAATCTAACTAATCAAAGTTACAATATCCATAGAGGTGTTGAAATTATATGTCAAACACCCTGCAAGTATCTTTGAACCTTTTCCCAATTATAGTGATTATCATTGTAANAAATTTTACAAGTAACGCAAATCCATTGGTATTTAGCATGACAATCAAGATGGCTTCCTACTCTTAAGCACTGAACCTCTTGTCTAATAATTTGAATAGTATAAAGAGTGTCAACCCGTTGTTCCAAATGCTTGTCTAAGTATCCTCTTGAATACTCAGAACATTAGTAACATTTTTGCTAAATGATTAACAAAAGTAGCTGTCTAAACTTCTTGTGTCAAAGCAAGGGCAGCAGTGGTGCTAGTTATTAACTTAATTGAAACTGCTATACCAGTAATAATGAAGCCCACTATCCTCTTGTTTCTGCTTAAAGTCTGATTCACTTTTTCCAGTACCTGCAAGCTTTTTTTCAGAGTACTAAGGTCCCATAATATTCACAGGTAATAAAACAAAAAATGGTTGACAAACCACCACCATAACAGACATGCTAGGTTTTAATACATTAATGCAATAGGAAAGAGTGCAATCAATACAACTTAAAGTGAATACTCTAGAACAAAAATAATTTTAACATGACAAATTAATTAAAGATTGGGAGCCTTCACATATGCACTAACATTTGTTTGAAATCCAGATCCTGTCCCAATTTTGTCTATTGCTAACATAGCATCATAGAGAACAGCAGCTAACTTTCAAATATGTCTCTAAAAATGTCCACAATCAGCCTTCCAAATGAAGACTGTTGTTTCCAATATTGGATTGCTTTCTATACCAATTCATGATTGAGTCAGAATAACTGGACAGATTAAAGGAAAGAGAAGATTCATCATAACTTCTCTTTTTGATTAAGTTTTTGAAGGTTGTTTCCAGTCTCCATGATTTCTGTCCCATAAGGTCTAAAAGCAAGGCAGCTTGTCCAATCTGGAATATAGGCAAGCAAAGATGGGTCAGGATCATATGTCCAAAACAGCTTTCCTGTCTCTATTGTCAGGGCACTCAGCAAGCTCACAGGTCAGCATCATTCTTTGTCACAGCATCAGCATGTTTCACCAATGACTCTGGCAGCTAGCACACCCCTTTAGCATCCTGTGTGGAAAACACAAACATGCCCTCTTCCCCATATTAAATATCTGATCAGGACCATGCCATGTGCGAGTATATGGATCTTTCCATTTCATATAGGCATAAGTATGCCTGGTTGTAGGGTAGCATAGAAACTCAGAGAGTTCCTTGGTATCCAAATTTTAAAAATTTTAAAATAAAAGAACATGATTTAAATAAATTTGTGGTGAATGGGGATATAACTCCATCTTTTTCATTTTATGAAGCTAGTTCTACAATACCTGTGTTTCAATACTTTGTGCTTGAGGATTATAAGAAATGCTAGTAATATGGGTAATGTTAAATTGTTGATAGAATGTTTCAAATGCTTGACTGTAATAGCCATTTCCATTGTCTATTTTAATCAGATTTGGAATAACCAGCATAGAAAAACAATATAGGCAATGATTAATTACCTTTTTAGTTGCTTCTCTTGTTAAAGCAATTGCAAGTAGAAAGCCTGAAAAGGTATCAAGTCACATGTACATACTTTAATTTTTCAAAATAAAAAATATGAGTAACATCAATTTGCCATAATTGATTAGGTATAATTCCCTGAGGATTAATGCTATTATTTGGTACAGTTAGAAAGTGAGGACACTGAGAACAAGCCTTTATAATTTTGACTTGCACATTTTCTAGAAATACCAAATTGGTGTCTCAAACTATTACTATTTTGATGATGTAAAGAATGAGATTGTTTGGCTAATTGTTCCTGTGTAAGGCCTATAAACTTCCTGGTATACAAATCTGCTGTAGCATTGCCCTCACTAAGGGGTCCTGGCAATCCAGTATGAGCTCTTAAATGACCTACAAAATAAGGAACTGTGTGTTCTCTTAAATTGAGTTGTATTTGCATAAATAACTGCAAAATTTGAGAATTAGCAGTATCTAGAAAAGGAACTGTTTTAAGCTATTGCAAACCATGAGGTAGATATTGTCTCTCAGTATACAAATTAAAAGCTTGATTTTTCAGCATTTCAAAAACAGCAGCTACAGAATGTAGTTCAATTACCAGTCCTTACATTGGGGGAAAACTCAAAGAGAATGAACATGTGATCCAATCACATATGCTGTCTTCCTATTAGATGAGCCTTCTGTAAAAACGGTAAGTGCATTTTCTATGGTCTGCATGTGTAAATTTACAGGGAATACAAAAGCATGCATAGAGGCAAATTTAACAACTTGTTTTTTAGATAATAATTATCAATTTTGCCTAAAAATATTGCACATGCAATATGCCAAAAATCAGTATTTTGCAATAAACAATTTAATTGCTGTTTGGAAAAAGGAATAAATATTTCATCAGGTTCTTTCCCAAAATATTTCCATGATTCTGTCCTACAATTCTGTATTAAGGAGAATGAATGGAAATCTGCAGCTGGCATGTTTAGGGGTTGGGATATCTCTAAATGTGCAAGAGACTTAGGATGGGGACGCTACCCAGAGTCTATGTGGGTGTCTTTAACTGACACAGCAGTGCCCATATGGAATGTGAAGTGGCCACCTACTGTATCCAGACAGGACTACCAAACCACCCACAACATTTTCGACCCAAAATTTGACATGTCTATAAGAAAAGCAAGGACAAAAATGGAGCAAAGACTAAGGGAATGGTTAACTAATAACTAACCCAATGTGAGACCCATCCCACAGGCAAGCGCCAATCCCTTGCTCTATTGATAATGCTCTGATGTGCTTGCAGATAGAAGCTTAGCACAACTGTCCTTTGCAAGGCTCCACCTAACAGCAGACTGATATACATACAGTGACCCAAACAATGGATGGAACTTGGGGACTCTTATGGAACACTTTGGGGAAGAATTGATGGTGACAAAGGGGGTAGGAACTTCACAAAAAACCAACAGAGTAAACTAACCTGAAACCATGGAGGGACTCAAAGACTGAACTACCAACTTAAGAGCACATACATCCTGGAATCTGGTGGAATCTGGTGGAATCTGGTTGCCTGCACATCTGTAGCAGATACACAGCTCAGTCTTCATGTGGGTCTTCCAAAAACTTGTGAGTGGGCTATCTCTAAAGCTGTCGCCTGTCTGCGGAATCCATTCCCCTAACTGGGCTGCCTTGTCTGGCCCCAGTGGGAGAGAATAAGCCTAGCTTGAACAGACTTGATGTTCAAGGGTAGGGGCTCAGAACTCATTGATGGGGAACTCTATCCTCTTAGAGGAGAAGTGTTGGGGGGATGAAAAGAGGAACTGTGTGAAAGAAGAACAAGTAAGAGGTATTAATCTGGAAGTAATGAGAGTAAATTAATAATGGAAAAATGTTTATGTAGTGTTTATATTGAAATCATAGTTAATCTTAATGGTGATGGAAGAGAAGTTTATACCCAACCCCTCTCTTCTATTCCCAATAGTTTTCCAGTCATCTTAGTTATAAGTTCATGCATTTCTGAGAGCAGTTTCTCTTCACTAAAGTTTAGAGACACTGTATTACATGATTTACTTGAAGTTCATAATTTCAATGAGTGGGAATTTGTTTTGAGATTTCAAAATACAACTATTCCAAAATCCATATATTTTAATATTAAAAATATATGTTAATTCTCATCTCCTTTTAAAATATCACACATGGAGCAATCAGTCATGGTCTAAGTCATGGATTACTCAGCTTAAATCTATTTTTTAATGGCCAGTTATTTCTCTTCATCCTTCTTTCAGTTGTTCTTCCTCTTCTACTTCTGTTTTGCCTATTCCTTGTTCCTTTGACAAACACCAAACCTCCCTAATTATATCATTATCTCAATACCTAAGAGTGAATCACTTGATAAAATACTTGGAAAAGTTAACTTTGAGAAAGTTTTACAGTAAGTAGATGTCTGGATGCAGATGAAAGCACAGCCTAAGAGCAGAGTGGAGGTAGAGTCAGTTCACTGCTGAGTTTAAAGTGATGGCCCCAAGTTACACAGACCACCTATTCACATTGCTCATGCTACCACTTACTGTGTAGTTTTCAGGAAGCCAGAAGCTTTCCAGATCACATTACCTTCATCTTTAAAGGGTGAGGTTGCATTTGCTTTTATTTCAAAGATTTATGTAAACAAAAGAAAAGACACAATCACAAGCCACACACTATATACACCCATACACATTTTAAAAGATAATTGGTATACATTTTTATCATATGACCACCATGAAAAAAGGAGAAAATAATATAAAGTTACCAAGTAAACAAATCTCTAAACTCAACTCTTACACAGGGCACCTAAAAGGGGCTTCATGAGGAGCATTCTGTGAATCATTGGGTAATAACTCTTAATGTCTTTGTACCTGCTTTGCAGAATGAGTGGCTGTTACAGTGGGAGGGTAATGTTCTTAGTCCTTTCCTCTCAGATATATAGTGCTTTAAACAGCTGTGCCTAACTACCAAAACCCAGAAACAAGTTTCCTGCCCAGTAACAGTGCCTCAAATGTAGCTTTTATTTTTCTGGAAAACTAATTTAAACTTATATAAGAATAGATAAGGATTAACAATAAGATGTAGAGTAAAAATGTACTAGAAAATTTAAGTTAGTAAATATCACACCACTACTTATAGAGAAATAAAGATCAATAGGGTTAAAATTTAAATTTTCATACTAGAAGCTTCAAAATATATTCGTAGGGGAAAGACCTTATTTTAAAACCTATTTTAGACCTTGGTGCACTGCAGGAATATCTTGTTGCTTAGTCTAGTTGGGAGAAGTGATTTCTGTAAGGCCAAAAGAGAACTAGTATAAATAAATAAATAAATAAATAAATAAATAAATAAATAAATAAACAAACAGTAAAAGAATAAACAACAGCAGCAGCAGCAACAACAAAAACAAAAATCCTTTCCAGGAAGTTCTTCTGCCTTAACCTTACAGTACACCCATGTTAAGCAGCGATAAGGATGGAAATTACTTACTGTTATAGCCCTAAGTTTATTCTTGTGAGATCATTTAAATTGCTTAATGAGTGGGTTACTGGTGGGGCTGAAAAGTCTCAGAACTGCATTCCTACATGTCCTTATGAAATTCTACTTCTGTGTCTATGAACAGAAACTATTTCAGAAGATATATTTATGTTGGTTATGGAAACACTGGAACCTTTGAATTTTAAAATGGAATGAAAACTATAACATTCTCTCACATTGGCACAATGTGCTTAATTTTACAAAACCTAGACTATATTTTCTCACAGTATAACAGGGAATGTAAATTATGTTCTTAACATAAGACCCATCAAGCAGCTGAAAGTGTCAGATGCAGATATTTACACCAATTCAATGGAAGAAGCCAAAGAACCCTGTGGTTGAATTAGGGAAAAGCTAGAAGCTGAGGAGGAAAGTGGCCCTGTAGGAACACCAGCAATCTCAACTAACCTGGATCCCTGTGATCGCTCAAACACTGGCCCATCAACCAGGCAGCATATACCATCTTATATGAGTCCCGCAACACATATGCAGTAGAAAACTGCCAAGTTTGGACCCAGTCAGAGAAGAGGCACCTAAACCTTAAGAGACTGGAAACCCAAGGGAGTGGAGAGGTCTAATGTGGTAGGGAGTAGAGGGGTTGGGATATCCTCCTGGAGATGGAGGGAGGAGGTATGGGATGTGGAACAGTCAGAGGGTGGACTGAGAGGAGTCTAAAATCTGGACTTTAAAAAAAAAGATTAAAAAATGATATTACAAAAAGTATAGTAATTTTCCAAACACCATAAGTTTTTATAAAGCTACATAAAAAACATTCTGTACCTTTCAAGAAACATTTAATAATTTTGGAAGCATACAGCAGGTAACATACATTTCTAAAATGACACACACAGACAGACAGACACACACATATACACAAATAAATTTGTAAAGATGTTAAGCCATATGTAAATTTAATTTTAGAAGTAAATTATTTCTAAGATTTAATTTTAGTTTCAAATTTTAACTGTCATTCATTTTTACTCATGAACATTAACTACATTTTTAAAATTAAATCATATCAAGTTTAATAACAGAATCAAATATTAAATTGATCACTTGTAGAAAGAGAAAGAGAGAGAGAGAGAGAGAGAGAGAGAGAGAGAGAGAATTTCAAAGATACTCTAAGCATATTTTGAACTGGAATTTCAATATGCAGAATGAATATATATTTCATATAATATAAATAATTTAGTTTCTTAGGTTACCTGATAAGTATTTTATTTTGTATGTATGTATGTATGTATGTATGTATGTATGTATGTATGTATGTATGTTTGTATTTATTTATTTTACACTCCAGATTTTATTCCCCTCCCGGTCCACCTCTGATTATTTCTTGTCACATACCTCCTCCCTGTGCCCCTGTCTCCACAAGAATGTCCCTATCACACACCATCTACACCACCAGACCTCTAAACTCCTTTGGGGCTTCCAGTCTCTTAAGGATTAGGTATACCTTCTCTGACTGAGTCCAGACACAGCAGTTCTCTGCTTTTTGTGTGTTGGGGGCCTCATCTCAGCTGATGTATACTGCCTGGTTGGTGGTCCAGTGTTTGAGTGATCTAAGAGATCCTGGTTAGTTGATACTGCTGGTCTTCCTGCAGTGTCACCTCAGCTGCTATATATACTTCTATCAATTCCCAGTTATTTCTTTAGTATTCTTTGTAATTACTCTGTGTATACTAAAATGTGTATAGCTTTAAGGATCAGCAAAAAAATATAATTACAAATATGAATCTGCCACAAGAGTATTAAATGTACCCTGTACACATACTTGCTCTAATTTTCTTAAAAGTCATCGCATCAAAGAAAACTATTATTTTCAAGCCTGCTTAGCTAATTCTCTAGCAATGAGGAAACAGGCTAATAATTACAAAGTGTTAAATAATTTTAGCTTCAGAAACAAGACAAATATTAAATACACATACACACACACACACACACACATATAATCTCAAGCAATTGTTATCTTGGTGGCTTGCTGCTTCAGAAATTCAACTGCAACTTATAATATAATTTATTTCTTGAATTTTCCAAGGTCTTTGAATCAATCTGGATAATCACTGCAAATTGAAATTATGCCATTATATTTTATTTACAAGAAAAGAGTTTTTATTTCTTGCTTTTAATATTGTAAAGGGCTATGTTAGTAAAATCAAACATATATATTATGCATGTATAACAATTAAAACATGAAGTGCATGTATTCAGATATGGGTACACACACACACACCACACACACACACACACACACACACATAGTTATGATGTTAAGTTATAGAGGACAGTTATTTTTCCAATGCAATTTAACCACTTTTGTAGGGTGAATGAGAATTTAACACGTAGGCCAAAATGTTTGAGTAATTTGCCCTGAGGTAGATGTAACATTTTACGAGGTTTTGGATATATGGCTTGACTTAAGAATTATATCATTGTGTTAAGGAAGTTTGTAGAGTTTAGGAAATTGTTCTAAATACAGTTTGCTTTCAGTCCTTCATGTTCATATGTAAAATATAAGGTCTCAGTTTCCTGCTCTTGATGCCATATGGCTTGCTTCTGCCATGTCTCTGTGTCCTGATGGAATTAAATCTAAGTATCTCCTTTTTATTCATTGACTTGGCCGTGATGATTATTATGAAATCACAGAAGTAGTTAATCCCAAAGTTAGTAGCAGAGTACATTGTTGATACAAGAAATCTAAACATGGTGCATTTGTTTTGAGGAATGTGAGAGTCTCTGGAACACTGGAAAAAAAAAAAAAAAAAAAAAAAAAAAAAAAAAAAAAAAAAAAAAAAAAAAAAAAAAAAAAAAAAAAAAAAAAAAAAAAAAAAAAAAAAAAAAAAAAGGTCCCTAGAAGGAGCTTAGAAGACAACAGTGCTAAAACCTATGTAGACCTTGTAGGCTAAGCTCAAATGAATTCAGAGGGGGATATTAGTAGCTGTAAAAGTAACTTTTATTCACCACAGGCAATTGTCATCCTGCTGGCTTAAAGTTGAACAGCTCCCCTTTTCTAGTTCTTTCTAAATTCTAGCTGGATATGTTAACTCGGCTGTTCTGGCTTAGACTGCTTTCCGCGATGACTGATTCAATCTGGCTTCTTCTGGCATCTCACTGAATTGTTCTCCTTGGTCTCAAATTAACTCTGGCAATTTGTCCTAATCTTCTGGCTTCTTATTTCCTGCCTAGTACTGTCTAACGCTTCTGTCTATTTTGTTCTCTCTTCAACCTTTCTGTAAAACTGTCTCAGTTAAAAACTGCTTCTGAAATCCACAAACGGAAGTGACAGGACTTTACGTCCAATGCATTGCATCTCAACTGACTCCACAGCATTGCCTGAAAATATCAGCCTTTCTCTGTTCTGTCCTAAATAGTCTCTTTTTTCCATGATGATCTTTTGAGAGTTGTACTGTTCGGTCACATGTTTCTCTGATTAGTCATTTTCTCTGTCCCTCAATGTTTGGGATTAAAGGTGTGTATTAAGAGTATGTCTGAATTCCAGCCAGAGTACACATGTTGTTGGATTTAAATTCCTCTACAAGTATTTGGACTAAAGATGTTCTGTGATTGTTTGACAAATGATCTGTTTGATTCTTGTCTGTATCCTAAGAGTTTGTATGAACCCAAATTAAAATATAATGACCTAATTTCTTGGCTAGAGGCAATTTTATGCCTGCATAATATTGAATCTTTCGTGTGGTTATTATTAATAACATATAGGTCTATAATAAAATAGTAAGGCAGATAGAAATGCAGAATGAACAGTTTAAAGAGAGGGAGAAAGGCTCTTGATGTAATGTTGAGGCAAACACTGTGGTGAAAGAGATAGAATGTACTGTCACTGAGGTAAAGCCTCAGGCTCAGAAGTGGAGTAAATGGAGGTAACTTTAGAGCAAGCCTTCATTCAGCTCAGCACTCAACTTGTAAAACTGAGAATAAAACATTTTCTTGTCTCAGAAAGTGATCAAAAAGTGGTCTGCTGGAATGTGATTCAAAGTGGCCATCAGTAATCCCAAGGCAGCAGCTAAGCTTGGAATGTCTTTAGTTTTTCTGGAAGATAGGAAAGTTATGAGAAACTGAAGGTATCTTTTTCTTCCTCAGCAGTTACAGAGAACTTCTATGGCTACGTAACACTTTGAATGGGGTCCTTGCAAAGCAGTTATCAGGTATCCTTGTATGGAACTGTTAAAGTAAAGCCAGGATTAGAGTGGAGACCTAATGATATTGGATATCTCAGGTCTTTAGACATCTGACCAAGTGATACATACAAAGGGTGTAAGCAGATAAATAATAGAGAGGTTTTGTTGCAGATAACTAAGCTGGAGGGCCAGAACCTTTGAACCATTTAAGAAGGTAAGGAGCTACAGAATTTGAAGTTTGTCCTGCTATGTTTATGTTTTGTGTTGGTACTATTTGACTCAGTCTGCTCCAATTCCTGCATTTTACAATGTTAATGTTAAACATTTCCTTGAAAATACTTATTCCAAATATTTGGAATAAATCTGAAATTCTAGGTTTCACAATAATTCCACACATTGATAAGGAAATGAGGTTGGCATGTTTAATCTTGATCATATTGTCATTTCTCAATTCTTTGAACATAAAGAAAACCAGCATCAAACATGTATCACAGGGAAGTCCTAAAAGAACACAGGCAATACCAAAGACCTGCCATGAGGCTCCTTGTGCCACAGGCAGTAGAACTCCTGCTCCTTCTGACATGGAGATATGCCACAGGGCTCAGAGATTGATCCAACTTGTTGGGGAACCCCCTCAGCATGCAGGCAAGAGGAGAGACCCTGAACGAAAAAGAACACACTTTTTATACTTTATAAGGGGCAGATTTAGGCAACAGGGCTAGCTGGCTTATTCTCATTGGTGTAACAAGTAACCCTTTCAGGCATTGGTTGGTTTGCATAGGGTGACGACCTTTGGCCTAGTGATGCACTCTGCCTGCCCTTTTGTGGGTTATCAGCAAAGCAGCCTTACATTTTGAACATATGGGTCAGCTATTAGCATCAGAGCTATTAATGTCATGGGGAATTTTAGCAAGGTCAGGGCGGTTTTTGGTTTTTCTCAGAAATCAGTGTGGAGTGGGGTAGAGGAATTTTTTTCTGGGAACTGCTAATCTTGTTTGGGTAGCTGCGGACTTAGTCATTTTGACCGCTATTTTGGAAAGTCCCTTCAGAAAACAAGGGGCTGGGTGGTCTTGAATTTATTTTGGATTCTATAGGAGAGCTTACAGGTTCAGAGGTTCAGTCCATAATCATCAAGACAGGAAGCATGACAGCATCCAGGCAGGCATAGAGCAGGAGGAGCTGAGTATTCTACATTTTTATCTCTACGGCTGCTAGCAGAATACTGTCTTCTGCACAGCTTGGATATGGGCTTTAAAGCCCACCAGCACAGTGACACCCTTACTCCAACAAGGTGACACCTTAATCCAACAGGGCCACACTCTCTAAATTGACAGTTCCTGAGCTGAACCTATACAAACCATCACAAGTATTTTCTACTTTTCTTTGAAATTTACCACATGCATATTAACCTGTGAAATTACTGTTATAAATGAAGAAATTACAGTTTTGCTCATATCTCTTTATTGCTGAGCACAGCTATCAGTTCCCATATATTTTCAATCAACATTTAATTATGAATATATCTTTCCATGAACTTCTCTTAGTCCAACTTCATCCAAGCTTTCTTCCAGATCCCTTTTGGTTGTCTTCTTTCTTGTTTGGTTGAGTGGGGCTATTAGCCAAGTTATTATTATCACTAGTGTTTGACTTAGTCTCAAATTTGATAAACTCTTTTTCCCCTAAGTTTGGAACCCTTGCTGAGCCTCTAGGCCAATAGTCTGGGGATTCTCACTCACAATCTCTTCATTTTGTGCTTTCTGTATATAAGACAACACATGACCAAATGCTGTTTGAACAACTAGTTAAAAATTTAAAAGCCTCATATGGTCTTCACATTAAAGTCATTCAGAACAATTGACATTTTGGTAACCTCTTCGTGTGTCCTGTGCTACAAACCAATATCAACTCTGGGACAGGCTCCCATTGGTCTTTTTAAGCTGATACTCTGTCTGGACAATCTATAAATCCTTATACCCCCATATATCCCTTTGACTTCTTTTCCAGGAATAATATGTATTTCAATTAATAACATATGTATTCTTTCCTCTAAACCTTTCAAGCTGGCTTTTCCCTTTGAAATGATTTGTATTATATAATATTTCAGACTATAATAGTTGTGCCTGCACCTCTGAAAACTAGAGTTCTTAGCTATAAAATACCTAGAGCTTATTTCTTTTCTCAAAACAATCAAATAATTTCCTGAAGGTTATATATCCTTATCTCAGTTCTCATGTTTTATCCAGAAGTTTTACAGTCTTGTTCATGTAGACCTATGGAGCAGCATATTATTTTAAAAAGGACATGCAGAGTCTGACTTGATTATGTGATTACACTGTGATTTTTTTGTACTTTGGGATAATTAGTCTGTTTTTCAGTTATGTACTTTTAATGGTTTCATGTGGTATAATTTTAATGACTTTTTATTCCTATTATAAAGCCACTTTAGTAAATACAGAAAATCAACACAACTCTGAAATGGTTTTATGAGTAAGTCATTCCAATAAGTAACATTTACTTATATTTCATTTTTGGTGCTAACATAAATGCTCTAATTTACTATTCCCTAAAAGCACTGGGAAATGTGTAGATGAAACATTTTTTAAAGAAATTAGTAAATGCTAAAACTTTAAATATATATAATGTTTTAATTCCAATGCTTTATATCTTTAAAAGTGCCTTTGACCTATTTATATCAGTAGCCACTTATGCTTTTTTGCTGCACAATTATATAGAACACTAAACAAAATTTTTTATGCTGATAAAAAGTATCCAGGGCTTTTTACCACATACCTGGCTTCATCTCTTGTCTCACATGTTAATTTGTCTGTTTTCCTACAACTTTTATAGAAGTCCATTCTACATTTCAATATAAGAATAATAAATCAATACTATGGAGTTACAATTTTAAATTACACTAATTATAAATTCATGGATTCTTTCTGTAAATGTAAATGTATTTTGATGATTGTTAATTTTACCTTTTCTATATTTATTATTTGTAAACTAGAAGAAATTTATATCCAAATTTCTTAGAAGATGATCTGCTGTTTAAAAATAAATAGAAGCCAGGCATGGTGGCACATGCCTTTAATTCCAGCACTCGGGAGGCAGAGGCAGGTGGATTTCTGAGTTCGAGGCCAGCCTGGTCTACAAAGTGAGTTCCAGGACAGCCAGGACTATACAGAGAAACCCTGCCTCAAAAAACCAAATACATAAATAAATAAATAAATATAAAAAATATAAAAATAAACAGATAAAAAATCAGTCAAATTTTTGTATTTTTAAAATCTCTAGTGAAAACTTGTTTTTTTTCCTTTCTCTCTCTCTCTCTCTCTCTCTCTCTCTCTCTCTCTCTCTCTCTTTCACTAATTGGATATTTTCTTTTTTACATTTCAAATATTATTCCTTTTCCTAGTTTCACCCTTCCCTAGAAACCTGCTATTTCCCCTCCCCCTGCTTCTATTAGGGTGTTCTTCTACCCATGCACATACTCCCAACTCCCCACCCTCAATTCCCTTACACTGGAGCATAAATCAAGCCTTTATAGGACCAAAAATCTCTCCTCACATTGATGCCTGTTGTGATGGTTTTTATATTCTTGCACCAGGGAGTAGCAACATTTGGAGATGTGGCCTTGTTGGAATAGGTGTGACCTGGTTGGAGTAAGTGTGTCACTGTGGGTGTGGGCTTAATACTGTCACCCTAGGTGCCTGGAAGTCAGTATTCCACTAGCAGCCTTTAGATGAAGATGTAGAACCCTCAGTTCTGCCTGTGCCAAGCCTGTCTTGATACTGCCATGGCCCCTCCTTGATGATACTGGACTGAACGTCTGAACCTGTAAGCCAGCCCCAATTAATTGTTGTTTTTTATAAGACTTGATTGGTTATGGTGTCTGTTCACAGCAGTAAAACCCTAACTAAGACAGAAGTTGGTATCAGGAGTGGGATATTTCTGTGATAGGCCTGACCATGCTTTTATTTGAAAGAATGTGTATTTTGGGACTTTGGATTTGGAACACAGTGGGATGCTTTAAATGTGACTTAATGGGTCATCCTAGTAGGGATATGGAAGACTTCGTTGCTGGGAGTAATTTGAAGTGTGTTGACCTGGCCCAAGAGATTTCAAAGGAGAAGAATTTCAGAATGTGACATAAAGACTGTTTTGTGGTATTTTGTTGAAGAGACTTGACGGAAAAATCTGCCTGAAGAGACTCAGATTAATTGCACTGACAAAAGAAGTTTCAAAAAAGCCAAGCAGAGACTTTGTTCTCTGCTTAAGTCTTATGAAGAGAAGTTTGAACAAGCATAGCAAGCTTAGAAAGGAAAAATATAAAATACATGGTTTGAGTTTTAAATGGGTACCAGGAAGTGAAATGGAGCAAAGTCCTGTGTTCTAGGAGATAGCAGATTAAGGGAGTGGGACTTGGGGGCAAGATTCTACCCAGATAAATTTATATCCAGGCATGGTGCTTCACACCTTTAATTCCAGGAGACAGGCATGCTGATCTCTGCATCCAAGGTCAATCTACAGAGCAAGAACCAGGATAGCCAAGCTTAGGCAGTGAAAGATTTGGAAAATATAAAGCCAGTGATAACATAATAGTACAAGGGGGTCATATTCTAGTTCCTGCAAGCAGCAGAACTCAGTAGCTTCAGCCATGTGGCTCTGGCTCTAGAATTAAGAATGGAAGGAACTACTGGGAAAATTGAAGCTGGTTAGCTGGAGATAAGAAATTAGTAATGATTAAGAAGAGTCCAGCATCAATGAGTTGAAATCATCTGGGAATTGTTTTCTGGGAGCACAAAGAAGCTGTGTTCCAGAGATAGTCAAGGTTGTAACTCCTGAAGCAGCTGTACTTGGTAATATATAAGAGTCACCCAGGTGGTACTGGTTTTGAAGGCATGAAGGAGTCATGAAGAACAGCTGAGGTTCTGCACTGTGACAGGTCATGGGAGGTCATTGTAGAAGATGTAGCCTACACCTTGACTGGGCCATTCTCTGCTACATATGCAGCTAGAGCCATGAGTCCCACCATGTGTTTTCTTTGATTGGTGGTTTAGTCCTAGGGAGCTCTGGGGTTACTGTTTAGTTCATATTGTTGTTCCTCCTATGGGGCTCCTAACCCCTTGAGGTCCTTGGGTACTTTCTCTAGTACTTTCTTCTTCATTGGGGATCCTATGCTCTGTCCAGTGGATGGCTGAGAGCATCCACTCCTTATTTGTCAGGCACTGTCAGATCCTCTCAGAAGACAGCTATATCAGGCTCCTGTCAGCAAGTTCTTGTTGGCATCCACAATAGTGTCTGGGTTTGGTGGTTGTATATGGGATAGATCCCCAAGTGAAGCAGTTTCAGGATGGTCATTCCTCCAGTCTCTGCTCCACGCTTTTGCTCTGTAACTGCTACCATGGGTGTTTTTACCCCCTTCTCAGAATGATCGAAGTACCCACAATTTGGACTTCCTTCTTCTTGAGTTTCATGTGTTTTGCAAATTGTATCTTGGGTAATCTGAGTTTCTGGGCTAATATCCACTTATCAGTGAGTGCATATCATGTGTGTTCTTTTCTGATTGGGTTATCTCACCTAGGATTATATCCTCCAGATACATCCATTTGTCTAAGAATTTCATAAATTCATTGTTTCTAATAGCTGCATAGTACTCCATTGTGTAAATGCACCACATTTTATGTATCTATTCCTCTATTGAGGGACATCTGGGTTCTTTCAAGCTTCTGGATATTATAAATAAGGCTGCTATGAACATAGTGGAGCATGTGTCCTTATTACATGTTGGAGCATCTTCTGGGTATATGCACAGAAGTGGTAATGCTGGATCTTCCAGTAGCACTATTCTTAGATTTGATCTAATTTGCAGAGACTAGGATCCTTCAAAGAAAAATCACAATACACTATAGTTTGAGCATTCATTTTAGACTTTTTGAATTAGCATTTGATTAGTATGTACTCACTGATAAGTGGATATTACTCAAAAAAAAAAAAAAGAGGGGAGTATCCATGTACAACTCAGAGACAATATGAAACCCAAGAAGAAAGATCACACCAAAATGTGATGCTACAGTCCTACTCAGAAGAGGAATTAAAATAATCTCCAGGAAGTAGAGAGAGAAAGGGATCTGAGAGGGAGAGAGGAGGGGGAAGAAAAAGAGGGAAAAGTTCTGATGTGGGAGAAGATGGGGAAGAAATACAGCAGATCAGGAATTTGAAAGGAGATATATAGCAGTGGGGGAAGGGGGGTCTGAGGGTATCGACTAGAAAGTCCCAGATACCAGAGACCCAAGAGTTTCCCTGGTCCCAACAGTGAAGATATTAGTGAAGTTACCCAACAAAGGGGTGGGAGAACTTTTAGAGACCATATCCTGTGGGTTGGCATGACTCGTATTGATGGTTGGGGCCACACAACCATCTCAAAAATTTTAACCCAGTATTGTTCCTTTCTAAAGGAAATGCAGGGGCAAAGAGTGGAACAGAGACTGAAGGAAACGCCACCCTGAGCCCTCACCATCTAGGGATCCATCTCATCTGCAGACACAAAAACCATACACTATTGCTGATGCCAAGAAGTGCTTACTTATGGGAGCCTGGTATATGAACCCTGAGAGGCTTTGCTAGAAGTTGACCAATACAGATGTGGATGATTACAGCCAACTATCTGACTGAGTTCAGGACTCCAATGGAGAAATTAGGGCAAGCACTGTGGGAGCAACCCCATAGGAAGAACAACAATATCAACAAACCGGATTCCCCAAAGCTCCCAGGGACTAAACCACAAACCAAAGAGAACACATAGATGGCCCCATACCTCCACCTGTATATGTAGCAGAAGACTGACTTAGCCTGCATCCCTGTGAGGAGTGCCCCTTGGTCCTGTGGAAGCTTGATGACCCATGGTAGGAGAATACTCAGGTACTGAGGTACGATTGGGGGCAGAGTGAGGAAGTACCATCGTAGAGGCAGGTGGAGGGAGAACAGGATAGGGGGCTTGTGCAGGGGAAACTTGGACGAGGAATAATGTTTGAAATGTTAATTTTTTAAAAACCCAATTTAAAAAAAAATAATTACTAATAAAGATACAGAAAAAAGCCAGCTGTTACTAACATAATTAATTAGTAGTTAAATTTATTATACTAGCATTGTTAATTTAATAATTAGTATTATTTTTAAAAATATTGTTCACTGAGCTTTGCTTCCAATTCCCTCTTCCAACATGCAGAATTTACTAACCAGAGCTCATAGCAGTTCAGTGAATCAGTGAGACTGTACATATCTGATCTAGGTCCTCTGAATATATACTATGGGTGTGTAGCTTGTAGTTCTTATGGGGTTCCTATCAGTGTGTTTGGAGGTGTCTCTTACTCTTTTGTCTGCTCTAGGGACTCTCTCTCCTACTGTTTGCCTTATCCAGTCTTGATATGAGGGTTTATGCCTAGACATATTGTAACTTATTTATATCCAGTTGATATACTGGGAGGGCTATTCTTTTCTAGAGATAAAAGAAGAAGGAATGGGTCTGAGGAAGAAAAGAGGCCAGAGTGGTTGAAGTGGAAGGAGCGAAATTTAATGTATGAGATAAAAACAATTAGATATTTATTTATCCTTGTTGTTTTTCTAGTAGCAAAGATGACATATTATTAAGACCTTTAGTATTAGAGAATATGTCACAGATAAACAACTAGTAGAACATTTCCAAGTGTTTAAGTCAGTTATAAAATTGTTTATGAAATATTTCTTCAGTTTTTCATCCTATATTTTAACAAAACCGATAAAACTTTATGTGCTTTCAAACATTGGGCTAGAGCATAAATTCAAACTGAGGACAACATGGTATTTGTTCTTATTCTACTAGTATCTGTCAGGAAGATTCATATCCTCTCACTACTCTGAGTACTACCTCTGTTATCTTAAAACCTAGAAACTTTCCTCTCTCATTGAGGATAAATTTGGTATTTCTCATTATTATTCAGCAATTGTTAACATTCTATGTATTCTGGCTAACTTTTTGCACCCTTACTTCTAAAGTTTAATACATCAAAATTTTATTTCAAAGATGATGCATTTGGTAGTTTTTGCAAGTGCTATGGTGTTCCATCACATTAAACATTAAATCAAAGAGTTAGTAATGACTTCAGTAAAATGTTGCTCTCATGACACCAATGCATTTCTCTTAATCAATTTTCTACTTTATCTAAGATTGGCATGTCATGTGTTAAACTTTCTCATTAAAAATGCAAAATGACTTGAATATTACTTTTACTTCTAAGATGGTCTTCTTTCATGTCTTCCTTTTTTTTTTTTTTTGATTTTTTATATTGGTTGTTTTATTTACATTTCAAATGTTGTCCCCTTTCCTGGTTTCTCCTCCACAAACCCCACAACTGATCCTGCTCCCTCTGCCTCTATGAGGTTACTCCCTTCCCCCAATCCTGTTTCATCACCCTAACATTCCCCTACCTTGGCCTCCCCTCCCATTGATGCCAGATAATGTCATCCTTTGCTACATATGCAGCTGAGCCATGGATCCCTCCATTTGTATTCTTTGGATGCTGATTTAGTTCCTGAATACTCTATGTAGTCAGGTTAGTTGATATTGTTGTTCTTCCTATGTGGTTGCATACCTCTTCAGCTCCTTCAGTCCTACCATGACTCCTCCATTGTGGGCCCATTGCTCAGTCCAATGGTTGGTGGCAGTCATCAGCATCTGTATGGTTCAGGCTCTGGCAGAGCCTCTCAGGAGACAGCTATACCAGGCTCCTGTCAACAAGTACTTCTTGCCATCAGCAATAGTGTCTGGGTTTGGTATCTGCAGATGGGAAGGATCCCTAGGTGGCAAGATCACTGGGTTGCCTTTCCTTCAGTCTCTGATCCACTCTTTGTCTCTGCATTTCCTTTAGACAGGAACAATTCTGGGTTACATTTTTGAGATGGGTAGGTGACCCCAACCCTCAACCAGGGTCCATGCCTATCTACTGGATATGGTCTCTACAAGTTCTCTCTCCCATTTGCTGGGTATTTTGGTCAATGTCATCCCTGTTGGGTCCTGGGCACCTCTTGCTTCCCTGGTATCTGGTACTTTCTATTGGTTATTCCCAGTTTCCCATCCTCTACTACATCATCTGCTACATGCATCCCTTCAATTTCCTGATCTTCTTTACTTATCCATGGTCTTCTCTCACACCTGATCCTATTTCCCTCTCACTCCACAGTCCCTTCCTCTATTTCTTGTGATTATTTTGTTCCCCCTTCTAAGTAGAACTGAAGCATCCATACTTTGGTCTCCCTTCTTCTTGGGCTTCATATGATCTGTGAGTAGTATCATGAGTATTCCAAGCTTTTTGCCTAATATCTACTTATCAATGAGTGCATACCATGTGTGTTCTCTTGTTACCGGGCTTACCTCACTCAGGATCATATTTTCTTTCATCCATTTGCCTAAGAAATCCATGAAGTCATTGTTTTTAATAGCTCAGTAGTATTACATTGTGTAAATGTACCACATTTTCTGTATCCATTCCTATGTTGAAGGCCATCTGGTTTTATTGCTTTTTCAGTTTCAAGCTATTATAAATAAGGTTTCTATGAACATAGTGGATCATGTGTCTTTGTTATATGTTGGAACATCTTTGGGTTATATGCCCAGAAGTGTTATAACTGGGTCTTCCGGGAAAGCTATTTCCAATTTTCTGAGGAACCTGCAGACTGATTTCCACAGTGGTTATAGGACTTGCAATCCCACCGTGAATGGAGGAGTGCTGTTGGTTCTCCACATCCTTTCAAGCATCTGAGTTTTTGATCTTAGCCAATCTGGCCGGTATGAAGTGGAATCTCAGGGTTATTTGGATTTGCATTTCCCTGATGACGATGGATATTGACCATTGCTTTAGGTACCTCTGGGCCATTTGAGATTTCTCCGTTGAAAACATTTGTTTACCGCTGTACCCCATTTTCAATAGGGTTATTTGGTTCTCTGGACTCTAACTTCTTGGATATTAGCCCTCTATCAGATGTAGGGTTTGGAAAGATCTTTTCCCAATCTGTTGGTTGATGTTTTGTCCTGATGACAGTGTCCTTTAGAAGCTTTCAATTTTATGAGATCTCATCTGGCTATAGGTATTCTTAGAGCCTGAGTCATTGGTGTTCTGTTCAGGAAATTTTCCCCTGTGCCCATGTGTTTGAGGCTCTTTCTCACTCTCTCTTCCAATAGATTAATTCTTTTTCTGTGTGGTTTCTTTCTTTTGCTCTAGACTTTTCAGGTATGCTGTTAAGTTTGCTGCTTATGCTATATATTTGCCACTTAGAAACACTTCATTGTGTCTCATTAGTTTGTATGTGTTGTGTGTTCATTTTCATTTTATTCTATGAAATATTTATTTGTCTTGACACATTGTTCATTCAATAGTGATTTGTTCAGTTTCCATGAGTAAGCTTTCTGTTGTTGTTGATATTGAACTTTATTTGTCATGACCAGATAGGATGCAGGGGGTTATTTCAATTTTCTTGTACCTTTTGAGACTTACTTTGATACAAATATGTGCTCAGTTTTGAGAAAATTCCCTGACACTCTGAGATCTGTATTTTTGTCTGACTTTTCTTAATGAAGGTCTAAGCAGAGCCCGTTTTTAGCACTATATCACATGGTTAATAAAAAATTCACTGATGCTTCATGGTTACATTACATATTTAACCAACTAAATTTCTTAAAATATAATTTACTATTATATTGAATATTATATTATGTTGGGAACGACCTTGATTGAATATCAACTGCCTTAAGTGCTTTCTGCTATAAAGTCCTAGCCTCTGTGGGAAAGTACTAGCCCAGCTGAGTACAAGTAGATATAGATTCCGAAGTCAGCAGAGAACAAATATCTATAAGTCTTGTGGATAGGTGCCTAATAACCCACTCTGTTCTAATTCTCCTCCTGAACTGTTTACTCAGTCCATAGCCTGTTCCTGGGAACAGGTGTATTACCCAGAGACAAAGTGACTCCCACTCCACCCCACTTCCTGCTACTATGAGTATATAATCTGAGTGGGAAAAATTAAAAAAAAAAATTGTCTGCTTAATCAGGACCTCTTGTCTTGATGTCTGTTTTTTACGTTTCTTGATCCCCATTCTCTTCCAGGTGTCCCTCAAGTCCCTGTTCAACTATCTCATAGGTCAGGGCAAACTGAGGAAGAAGAGGAAATAGATGGTGAACTTCAGCCCGACTCACAAGAGACCAGGAACACTCTTGTGGCGCCCCCCTCCCGCGCCCCAGCCCTCCACTATAATTATTGACCGCTAGAGTTTAAGATTCTGGAAAAACTTAAAGAGGCAGTATCTAATTAAGTAGGCAAGTAGGCATGGCATTTTCAAAAGCAAGCTGTTTGATAAAGCAAGCTGTTGCTGATAAAGGGAGTCTCACAGCTCCCTTTCCTTTGGCACTCCTTGAATCCTCTACAGAGGGATTGCTTATGCATAAAGATTTTTTTTTCCTCTTTATTAGATATTTTCTTCATTTACATTTCAAGTGTTATCCAGAAATTTCCCCATACCCTCCCCCATCCCTGCCCTGCTCCCCTACCCACCCCCTCCCACATAATGGCCCTGGCGTTCCCCTGTACTGGGGCATATAACGTCTGCATGACCAAGATGGCCAACTAGGCCATCTTCTTCCATATATGCAGCTAGAGACATGAGCAGAGGGGGAACTAGTTAGTTCATGTCATTCTTCCACCTATAGGGTTGAAGACCCCGTCAGCTCCTTGGGTACTTTCTTTAGCTCCTTCCTTGGGAATCCTGTGTTCCAACTAATAGCTGACTGTGAGCATTCACTTCCGTGTTTGCCAGGCACTGGTATAGCCTCCCACGAGACAGCTATATCAGGGCCCTTTCAGCATTATCTTGCTGGCATATGCAATAGTGTTTGTTTTTGGTGGCTGATTGTGGGAAGGATCCCTGGGAGCCGCAGTCACTGCTTGGTCCATCCTTTAGATTCAGCTTCACACATGATCTCTGTAACTTCTTCAATGTGTGCTTTGTTCTTAATTCTAGGAAGGGGCGAAGAGACCACATTTTGAACTTAATTCTTCTTGAGTTTCATGTGGTTAGTAAATTGTATCTTGGGTAGTCTAGGCTTCTGGGCTAGTATCCACATATCAGTGAGTACATGTTATGTGAGTTCTTTTGTGATTGGGTTACCTCACTCAGGATGACACCCTCCAGATCCATCCATTTGCCTAGGAATTTCATATATTCATTGTTTCTAATAGCTGAGTAGTACTCCATTGTGTAAATGTACCAAATTTTTTGTATCCATTCCTCTGTTGAGGGACATCTGGGTTCTTTCCAGCTTCTGGCTATTATGAATAAGGCTGCTATGAACATAGTGGAACATGTGTCCTTATTACCAGATGGAACCTCTTCTGGATATATGCCCAGTAGAGGTACTGCAGGAGGGGCACAGAGTTAAACAAAGAATTCTCAACTGAGGAATACAGAGAGGCTGAGAAGCACCTGAAAGAATGTTCAACATCCTTAATCATCAGGGAAATGCAAATCAAAACAACCCTGAGATTCCACCTCACACCAGTAAGAATGGCTAAGATCAAAAAATCAGGTGACAGCAGATGCTGGTGTGGATGTGGAGAAAGGAGAACACTCCTCCACTGTTGGTGGGACTGCAAGCTTGTTCAACCACTCTGGAAATCAGTCTGGCGGTTCCTCAGAAAATTGGACATAGTACTACCGGAGATCATGCATAAAGAATTTTCACAGCTCGCTCTAGCTGCACTCACTGGCGGCAACTTTGTATTATGGAAAACAGAAGTGGCAGAGATGGCAAAAGAAATAAAAATTAAAAACTGAGCATGACTAGACACTAAGTCATGGACCATGAGGAAGATTTTGGGCAAACAGCTTTATAACACCTTTGAGACCCAAATGATCTTTGCTCCTGGTCTTCTGCGTCAGGTCTGTCAGGCATGCTTGGCCATCTGAAAAAAAGCTGTCCCCAAAACTGGGATTCTTTGCTGCACTCACTAAGGTGCTACAGGGTGTGGACGAATCTTACAATTCTTTCATTAGCCACCTAATGGAGATGTTTGAGCACTTGTTTGGGGTCCAAGAGCCTGAAAACCCCTTATCAAACAGCTTGCTTTTGAAAATGCCAACCCTACTTGCCTAGATATTTTTAAACACCACTGTCCTGAGTCACTGGCAGAATATGTCTGCCTTTGTGCAGGTGCTGGACCAAGCCACACCATTCATTTCAGAAGGCAGACTTAAGTAACTCTCAAAGGACTTACTTTAACTGCAAACAGCCTGGCTAGCTCAGTTGGTAGAACATGAGACTCTTAATCCCTGGGTTATAGATTGGTTTGGCAGCAGCCCCAGACTCCTAACTGCCATCACCATTTCAGTACTCCTAGGCCTTGGTGATGTGGGTGCAGGGACTGGAATCTCCTCATATGTTCTCTCCAAGTCTAAGTAAGTATCAAGAACTCAGTGTTACCATTGATATAGGCGTCCAGGGTATCAAACTAGGCATCGATGACCTCTCTTATTCCCTCTCCTCCTTAGCTGAAGTCGTCCTCCAAAATCGCAGGGGACTTGATTTACTCTTTTTACAGCAGGGAGGGCTGTGTGCAGCTCTTTAAGAAGAATGCTGCTTTTATGTAGACAAGACAGGGATGGTCAAAGAAAACATGAGAAAAAGTAAGAGAAGAACTAGAGAAAAGAGAAAGAGAGGGAGAGGGAGAGAGAGAGAGAGAGAGAGAGAGAGAGATGAGATGAGATGAGATGAGATGAGATGAGATGAGATGAGATGAGAGCTGGTATAAAAATTGGTTTTCAACGTCTCCGTGGTTGTCCACCCTACTTCCTTCCGTTTTGGGACCATCATTTGGATTGTTTTTGCTTATTTCCTTTGGTCCCTGGGTCCTTAGCAGACTTACCAAGTTTGTGAAATGTCAGATAGTTGATTTGGCAGCAAAACCTATCCAGGTACATTATCATAAATTAGCTATGGAGGACCAAGATATTTGAGACAAGGTTGATATTCCCTCTAGGTTGTTTCCAAAACCTGTCTCCGCCTAATAAGGGGGTCTTCTGTCCCAGGACCAAGTAGAGGAGGGCCACACAGAACCTCCTATGACTGGAGAACTAAGTTCTTGCTTAGGCTGTGAGGCAACGCACTTCAAGGAAATATAAATCAAAAGCGAAAAGTATCTTTCTGGGTTCCCTGACTGACAAGCCTGACTGCATAAAGGTTGATGTCCAAACTATCTCCTCTCCAGGAAAAAGACAGCAGGACAGGTATGGCCCTGATGCCTCACTGGACAACACCAGGAGGACTGGAGCCATTACAAGGTTCCCTTTAGTCCCTGGAGGTCAGGTCTCTATCCCTGCCTTAGCAAAGACTAAAATTGCTAACAAAATGGAGATGTTGGGAGAGGCCTTGTTTGGACCTTAACTGCCTTAAGTGTTTTCTGGCATAAAGTCTTAGCCTCTGTGGAAAAGTACTAGCCCATCTGAGTACAAATAGACATAGATCCTGAAGTCAACAGAGAACAAATATCTATAAGTCTTATGGATAGGTGCTTAATAACCCATTCTGTTCTGATCTTCCTGCTGAACTGATTACCCAGTCAATATCCTGTTCCTGGGAACAGGTACATTATCTAGAGACAAAACGACCCTCCTCAACCCTGCTTTCTACTCATATGAGTATATAATCTGAGTGAAAAAAAATAAAAATCTGTCAGCTTGATCAGGACCTCTTGTCTTGCTGTCCATTTTTTACATTTCTTGTCCCCCATTCTCTTCCAGGTACCCATCAAGTCCCTGTGCGACTGTCCTGCAGGTTGGGGCAATATTATTCACTATTCACAAAACATTTTGCACAACAATTCTCAGGGTTATATTAGTGTAACTGTATATTTACTTAAGTCTAAATAAGTAACCTGGGATATGGAAGTGCACAAATGTGATATATTTAAACAAATTTTAAAGAAAAATAAACATTGGCAGAAGAGGAAGAGATGAAGATCTGTAGTCACATGGTACACTGGCAGAAGTAGCCTGTAGGTTTGCAGGGGATGCTGGCTAGAGTTGGGCATGGGAGTAATGCAAGGAGTCAGGGAAGGATATTAGTAGAGAAACTCTGTGGGATCCACAGTAGGTTGGATGGTGCATCTGAGTCCAGGATGGTGCAAAGGAAGGCTGCAACAAGTGTTCTGTTGCAAAGCTAAGGATATTACAGGGGAATGAAATTTGAGGGACAGAAATGAGTGGTCAATTTCTTCAGTTGATTTGCTTCTTTCCCTGACAGGTTCCAATATTTTGTTCCAGGTGAGACATATTTTGTTCCTGCTGGTGTTTATGTGAGGCTGGGATAATGGCATGAGTTGGGTTAAGAAAGATTATACTGGAAAAAGAGAAGGTGGTAGATGTTGTGTAACAGAACTGAAGATGAGGCTGCAGGAATTGACAAAAGTGCTATTGGAGTACAAAAGTATGCCTGCAGGTGTTGGGAGCCAGGGCAAAGCAATAATTCAGGGAAGGGAGAGAAGAAGGGCAAGATCCCTGAGATCCAAAGGAGATGGAGAGTAAGGAATGCAGTGCTACCATTAGGTGTTTTAATGTAGAACTGAGTATGAGATTCACTGATTTAAGGTTTAAATAAAAGTTAGAAGAAACAATAGTTACAATTTCAAACTAATGATAATAAGAAGAAAACTTTTATTTTGTGATTTTTTTTTTTTTTTTTTTTTTTTTTTTTTGAGACAAGGTTTCTCTGTATAGCCCTGACTGTCCTGGAACTCACTTTGTAGACCAGGCTGGCCTTGAACTCAGAAATCTGCCTGCTCTGCCTCCCAAGTGCTGGGATTAGAGGCGTGCACCGCCACGCCTGGCTTTGTGATTTTCTTAATGGAATTTTAAACATGAATTGAGATATTATATCATAGTTTATGTATAATAATTATAATTTGAATATAATATAATCATATATTAAATAATTATAACTTAAAATAGCATCTCTTACATTAAAATTTAAGTGCATAGAATGCTACTACTTTTATGTTTTATACCATTTATCTTAATAAGCTCATCTCATTTTAATCCTGAAATACGTACAATTGAACTGCAAATCACGTAAGAAAATATTAAGATTCCACAGTATTTTGCATTTGTTTTGCTCCTGCCTGGTTGCTTTATTTGTAAGGCTAAAAATCTTGCCATTACTGAATGACTCCTAAAAGCTATTAGTCCTAGTCATTTGTAAACTTTGTGAGATGAATACATTATCTGTTGTGACAATTCATTATGGACTATTTAGATACTGACAGTTTCAAAAGAAACTTAGAACACCTGGCTAACTTCGGTGTCTATTAAAATACAGGAGAACATGCTGGCCTCCAGATTTTCTCAGTATCACAAGTACCTGCTACAGAGTCCACTCTGGAGTCCTGGCTCTTTTCGGCCCTTTTCAGTACAGCCCTCAGCCTAAACTTCTCCCACTGCTGAGGGCATCCCTACCCCCAGCTTTTCATTTTTATATAACCCTACCATTTCAGCCATGGACTCTCTTGGCTCTTGGTGTTCTCTGTGAATTCTTTCTAGTATTTACTCTGTTCTCTTTCTCACTTACTGCCTACCCCACCCACACCCACCTCTATTGTCCGTTAGTCTACTGACCATGTTTTTTTTTTTTTTTAACCTATTACTTTCTCTCCTTCCTATGTGTGCTTCCATATGATTCTAGCAGTATGTTCTTCATAATAAAAACCTCTTTGACCATTCCTTAGAGAAATAATGTCCTCATTTTATATAGTTCTACTGTTTTTTAGCTTTTCTGGCTATCAAGATGCTTGTTTTCACTTAATCACTGTTCTGAAAATCTTAGACTAGCCAAGACATCTTTATATATCATAATTAGAGATTTGGTTGAATTCTCTTTCATTTTCCCTTAATATTTCAGGTATTAACAAATAGCCTGTAGTCTTCATTGAAAGCTTCATAAAATGGCTTGCTTGCAGAAGGATCCAGCCCTACTACTGGGACTTGACAGCCTTCAGAAACCTTGATTCAAGCTTTTAGAACAATATTTTTCTATCTTTTACTCCTGCAATTTAGTACAAATATGCAAAATGTTGCTAAATACTGCTACCAGCTTGAGATGTAGCATCACGACACCAATGCCAGCCTTTCATGCTAATCCTAGGGAGACAGGTCTCTAGATATTTATTACAGGCAAAGGAATAATTTTAGCAGCATTCAGTTCAGACTCGCTCCAGTAAAATGAATTTTCTTTTTCATATAAAATGATATAACAAGAGTATAAAGAACTACGACATTTTGGAATGCTAGAATAGATCTTTTTTTTTTTTTTTTTTTTTTTTAATTCAGACCCTTGCCAGAGGATAGACATGATCCTTTTTGTCAAGAGACTATAGCAGGTAGCAATGACAGGGATTCCATGGTGTCATTCTAAAAGCTAACATTAGTAGATAAATATTTACCACTGAGCTTTACTGATTGATATCAATGGATATTCTCAATTTCTAAATCCACATAGGCCAAATAAAAACAGATGAGATTTAAAGGGAATTAAAACTTCTTAAACTATTACAGAATTATTTTCTTTGTTGACTCTATTATAGTTTGACTATCCTAGAGTTTAAACATAGGACTTAAGGCAGTTATTTTCCTTGAAATGTGATGAAGGAACATATTCTATAGCAAAGTAGTTAAAGAATGGGACAATTTCTTGGAACACACTGGACTTATTTGTGTTTTGCTTGCTTCATGTAGTCTACAACTTAGAAGTAACTGGTTTATGAACACATTGGCATGACCTTCTGAAGATTCATCTGGAGTACTTTCTAAAAGGAATTACTCTATACAATGAGGTATGCACATACAATGTAGGAATCTCATATTTTTTGTGAATCTCTGAAAAGGAATAATATATAGAAGAATTAATAAGTGGTTCAATTACTAATTCACAGGACCCTGATTTCACAGGGAAACAATTTATCCCATCTTTAAAATTCAGAACTTCATGGTCAGCAGTCAGCAGTACTGTACTACAAACCAAACATACTTTTGCCTTTTGGATATACATATAATATAAGACATTTGGTAATATGAATGTGTATATATATATATATATATATATATATATATATATATATATACATACATATATAAAATCTGCCCTCAAGTCTATTTGTGGAATCAGCATTGGATTCATGTGCAAATATTGTGTATGTAGGCATGTTGCAGCATCTATCTTCACACTGGCAGTAGTCATTTCTTTGTAGCCTTCACAGGAGCATAACCACATTTGGAGGCTTGACCTGGAGCTGAAAGTTTTAGTTGTAATTTCAGCCTCTGCCCTGGTTTAAACCTTGGGCCTTGGTTGGCAGAGCCTAAAATCCTTGACCATGTAGCTTCAAGTCTGCTTCCCATGCTTGGAGTAAGTGATAAAAGCAAGACCACTGAGGTATGTGTCTGCAGCTCTTTGCCATCAGGTCCTTAATGGCCTCTGCAGTGTCCTCATTGTTTTTGTATTGTTGGTCTGCATCTTCATTAAGCTGTTCTGGTGCTTCTTGGTAAAGGCCATGTTCCCCAAGAAATTAGGATTAGCCCTGTTAAGAGATCCATATCTTTGTGACAAGTTTTTTGTTGTTGTTGTTGCTGGTTTTGTTTTGTTTTGTTTTGTTTTGTTTGTTTGTTTTTTTTGGGGGGGTGTTTATTCAGCTTACATTTTCACACTGCTGTTATCACCAAAAGAAGTCAGAACTGGAACTCAAGGAGGTCAGGAAGCAGGAGCTTATGTCATTTCTGTGGGACTGGTTGTATGTGCTGTGGTTCTTGGATTTAGCCATGTCTGCAAGGTAACCCACAGCTCCCCCAAGGTCAAGGGTAGGAATAGCAAACTGACATTTTATACAAAAATTTCTATTTTAAATGAGGAGAGAATTTATACCATAAAAGACAAACACAAAGAAAAATAGTGAATTGGACTATATAAAGTAGTTTAAGTAAAAAAAAAATGTGTATGAAAGACTGGAGATCAGTTGATGTACTTCATGATACTTTTTAATAAATGTAAATGCCAAAAATAGGAACAATGATTCAAGCATCATAAAAGAATTGTTCCCAAGAAATTGAACATAGAGTAACATCCCTGCACACATCATTGAGGCAAGAAGAAATGACTGTTCAGGGTATAAAGAATGTAAGAAGCTTTATGGAGAAGAAATCTCTTTAGTATTTGTTCTATCCCAAAGTCAATGTTATACTACTTTTGTATTTACAACTTACTCTAACTAAAAAGTCTACTTGGAAAAGTGGGTGTGTTTGGTATAGAGAATAGACAATGACAGTCATGGATGACAGTTTGATCATGACTTCCAAGAAGAATGAAACATCCAGTGCATGGTACAAAGTAAACAAATATTGGATATGATTAAGATTGGCCTGTGCAGAAAGATCAAGAATTGACAAATGGGACCTTAAAAATTGCAAAGCTTCTATAAGGCAAAAGACACTGTCAGGAAGACAAAAAGGCCACCAATAGATTGGGAAAGGATTTTTTTTTTTTTTTTTTACCAATCCTAAATCTGATAGGGGACTAATATCCAACATCTACAAAAAGCTCAAGAAGCTGGACTCCAAAAAAATGAATAACCCCATTAAAAAATGGGGTACAGAGCTAAACAAAAATTCTCAAGTGAGGAATCTTAGGCCCAGATATAAACTCCCAGCACAAGCTAAAGATTCTCAGAGATTGTATGTTAAATTTACTGTTTATGACTATTTTTCTTGTGATAAACTTCTAGCAGTGTTTTCTAAATCCACATCAACATCTTCTTCCAGAAGAAAAGATGATTACAATACTAGTTAACTTCCCAATCATTCCTAAATATCTTACTTTCATAAGAGTCATAGACACATACAGATTACATTTCAGATACACATCAAGATATGTCCTTCTTTCAGTTAGCATATAGGTCTGATATAGATAATATTTTATTTTTTATATTTTAAATTATTCAATTTTTAAAGATTATAATATAATTGCATCCTTTTTTCTTTCTTTTCCTCTTTCCAAACCCTCCCATATGTACTTCTACTGTCAACTCCCAAAGAATATCTGTGCCACACAGATTAAATGTATTTTTTAATTCTTGTAAATCTCATAACATTGTACTTGAACTGAGAAGAATGAAATTCTTTTCGTTCTTCCATGTGCTGTAAAAACAAGTAGACTTTATTCTTGACAGAACATGCAATTTATTCAACATATTACTCAGTATAATTGTGAAATGTAATTCTTCACCACCATTCATAACCAGTATTAATAACTACAGAACAATGAAGGCAAGAGTAGGAGTAGGCGTTTTGACGATATTTGAATATCATTTATATGAAAATGCTTTAAAACCTTGCTGAATTCAATTTTCTTATTCTGAATAGAGAATGTGGGTGATTTTTCTTTCTAATACTTTTTTGAATAGCTTTATTTTATTAATTTGGCAAGAATATACCATATTTGTTCAGCTAAAGAAAAAAAAATCCTCCTTAATTTACTTCCAAGTTAGTTACAACATAACTTCAAGATATGTAGTTAGCCATTACATTCCTTTTCCACCCAGCCTTAGTATCTTAGAATAAAATATACTTACTCTTTAATTAAGATAAATCCTGACAAGGCAAAGCGTAGAAGTGAAGAGAACACATGTTTTGATTTAATAATAAAAAGTATCAGTGTAAAAAAGATTATGCAAAAATAACATAATCACTAATAACTTTAAGAAAAAAGTATGATTGAAAATCCTATACAAAAACAAATAAATAAATAGAAATATTGTGTCTGCTGATTGGTGAATGTCTGTGATTCCTGTGTGGCAGTTAGAAGCAGAAGGCTGATAATAAGGAACCCTAAGAAGTCTCCACTAAATAAAATTCAAAATGTCACCCTGAAATGCATAATATTCAAGGTTTTTTAAAAGTCCTATTTGTATGGTAGTCAAAGTAAAAACTACTTTTTTCACATTACTTAGAGGTTACAGTACAATATATAATTTAAACATAACTTAAGTTTAGGAAATATATTTTATTATGTATACATGAATGCAGTGTAGGTAGCAAATATATAAAAAATTTAATCAAGCAACTTGTCTGCACTGGCAAGGAATCATATTCAAAGAACTTCTAAGTCTATGTGATCTGACTGAAATGACTCACCTTTAATACATCTAGCTAGAATAAAGACATGCCCTTAATAAACACCTTTAATCCCAATAATAAGGTAAGGTTAGTTTATAGAATGAAGCAACCATGTTTGAAAGGAACATCAACCTGTGGGGCCGACAAAGTAACAAATCAGGGGAAGATTTGACAGAAAAAGTCAAAGATAGAATAAACCCAGCTCTAAAGAGAACATACAGGAAAGAAAGGTGAATTAAAAGACCAGTGCAGTGATAGGGGGCAGGGGTTTGAGGGCAATTCTGTAAGTACAGCTAAGTAGAGAGAGTACATGAGTTGGAGTTGAATTCAGTTTAGTTCATGAAATTCAGAAGCAGGTTTTCCAAGCAGAGCAATTCAGTCAGAAGCAGAGAAGTCAGTCTCAGTCAATCAAGTTGGAAAGAAATTTTGAGACAAAACAGCTGATTGAACCAGTCATCCAGAATTCAAAACAATGAGAAATGGNTAAGTACAGCTAAGTAGAGAGAGTACATGAGTTGGAGTTGAATTCAGTTTAGTTCATGAAATTCAGAAGCAGGTTTTCCAAGCAGAGCAATTCAGTCAGAAGCAGAGAAGTCAGTCTCAGTCAATCAAGTTGGAAAGAAATTTTGAGACAAAACAGCTGATTGAACCAGTCATCCAGAATTCAAAACAATGAGAAATGGCGAGCTTTAATGCACTAAGCCTCTAAGACAACAATTATATCTGGCAAATAAAACCAACATTGAGTATCAAGTTATTTCCTATTCTTTATTTTTTTAATCAAATTGAACTAATTGGTACTTGTTTCACCAATGTACTGGCTAGGTTTGTGTCAACTTGACACAGCTGAGGTTATCACAGAGAAAAGAGCTTCAGTTGGGAAAATGCCTCCATGAGATCTAGCTGTGAGGCATTTTCTCAATTAGTGATCAAGGGCCCCTTGGGGGTGGGACCATTTCTGGGCTGGCAGTCTTGGGTTCTATAAGAGAGCAGGCTGAGCAAGCCAGGGAAAGCAAGCCAGTAAAGAACATCCCTCCATGGCTTCTGCATCAGCTCCTGCTTAGGTTCCAGTCCTGACTTTCTTTGGTGATGAACAGCTGTATGGAAGTGTAAGCCTAATAAACCCTTTCCTCCCCAACTTGCTTCTTGGTCATGATGTTTGTGCAGGAATAGAAACCCTAACTAAGACAACCAACAACAACATTGAGATGATAATTTTTTTTTTTGTTTTGTTATTTTTCCTTCAAGAGACCATTATAGTTATAGACAAAAGAAAAAGAGAAAAGACATTAAAACAAACTTATTTAAATAAAAACATATGGCACTCTGAATATAAAGGAACTGATTTTCTTCAATATAGCATCAAAATATGAACATAATCTGTTGAATTTGCTCTAGAAACAAAACATGAAAATGAAAATCAAGTTTTACTGACTAAAGATGTATTACTAAAAATAAAGTTCCGTATTTACATTTACTTACTCTTTTTCCAAATGACTGGTGTTATGCTTCCAGAATCGATATCAGGCAGCTCACAAACACTTGTAACTTCAGCTCCAAGAGATCACAGGCTTTTGTAACCTCTAGGCTTACCATATGCATTTGAAATTTACTTATACACACACATGCACATGCATAAATAAAAAATATTAAAATTTACAAAGAGAACTAAAACTGACAGAAGAAAATATGAATGCAAATATCCATATAAGATATGAAAGTACACTTTTATTTAGAAAATACATATAAAATAAGTATACAAAATAGGTAAAACCTTCTACAAAATTAAAAATAAAAGATCTAAAATTGTACAAACTGTGCACATGAAAACCATGAAAGTGAAAGAGTAGTAAGTAACCAAAGACAAAATGGAGTTCCTTGTGTCAGGAGGGAAAGTGAACCTTTAAACTAACCGATGGCCCTAGCTACAGGGCAAGCCTTTCCTGGAAGAATAACAGAATAGCTCAATGCCTTCTGAATGTCACAGCAACCTCTGTGGAATGTCTCAATGCCCCAGGAGGTTGCCTAAGGTAGTACATGACTTAACTGTTAGGTAGATTACCTGCCCCCCCCCCTTTTGTCTCTTAGAGTTAGCTATTACCTCAAGCTGCTCTTGCTGATGATTTAACTAGCCAATCATGTGAAACCGCGCCAATTTCCCCAACCCCGTACCCCATTGCTATAAAAGCTTCTAATTTTTGAGCCTCGTGGTCGACTCCCCTGTCCCCTGCATGGGATACAGGGTCGTCCCAGAGCTCCGATTAAAATTCCTCTTGCAGTTTGCATCAAGACAGGTCTCTCGTGATTCTTGGGGTACGCAAACAGCCCGTGTTTGGAATAAGGGTCTTTCTGGTTTGATCTTACAAAAGGAAAAGTGATGGGATTCCTTGGCATTGGCAGAATATACATGTTAGATATTTGTTGTGGTAAATCTCCAACTCAAATATGCCCAGCAATGAAAACACAACTCAATTAATATGAATGCATGCTGTGCATGGACAGATGTGCGACTAGATTACCATTTTCCACACCTATGAGACCCCTTAGAATGTGTGGTTTCTCTGGGCCATGTGCTTTTGCTCTGCTTTTCTTCTTCCACCTCCTCTGCATCCCCTCTCTCTCTCCCATTTTCTCCTTCTCTCTCCAACCTTCTATTCCACCTTCCCTTATCTTCCCAATCATCAGACCTCCTTTATTTTACAATTAAGATAGGAAGCAGGTTTACAGGAAATCACCTGAGAGCTTATCATTCCTTGTTCACAACTGCTCACAGGAGAACAGAATTAACATCAAATATAACTAGCCCCAGGGCTATCCACAACAGATATATCCAGAGCTTAGATAATAAAAACAAATTGGACATATATAATACTATCAACTTTAGAAACTTCTGTACTACAATGGAAACACTTCATCAACTGAGAACAGTCTAAATATAGGAAGAAAATATTTGAAAAATCTATATCTAATAAGAGCTTACACAGCCAATGTTTAAAAGTTGAGTAAATAATTGCATTGCTTTTTTAAAATATTACATATATATATATATATATATATATATATATATATATATATATATACACCAGGATAGCTATTTCTCAAATAAAGGTACTTAATAAATAGGGCCTATGAAAAATATCAATATCATTAATCATAAGAAAAATTCAAATTAAACTTACAGTATAATCTCATATATTTTCCAAATGGAATGTTACAAATAAAGGAAAATAGGAATAGGAGAAAATGAAAAAAGAATTTAATTTGTAAAACTACTATGGGAAAAAGTAGCTACCTTTTAACCTACTAGCCCCATGTTTAGATATACAAAGAAAGAAATTAAAGATTTAGAAATTATAGGACACAATGAAAGCAGTGCTAAGAGGAAAACTCATAGCTCTAAGTACCTCCAAAAGAAACTGGAGATTGCATACACTAGCAGCTTAACAGCACACCTATAAGCTCTAGAAGAAAAAGAAGTAAATCTACCCAAGTGGAGTAGATGGCAGGAAACAATCAAACTCAGGGTGGAAATCATCCAAGTAAAACAAAAAGAACTGTACAAAGCATCAACAAATCTAGGAACTTGTTCTTTGAGAAGATCAACAACAAAACTCCTTAGCCAGACTAACCAGAGATCACAGAGACAGTATCTAAATTCACAAAATCAGAAATGAAAAGGGAGATATAACAAAAGAAATTGATGAAACTCAAAAAATCATCAGATCCTGCTACAAAAATCCTATATTCAACCAAACTAGAAAATCTGGATGAAACAGACAATTTTTTAGACAGATACCAGGTGCCAAATTTAAATCAGGATCAAATAAACCATCTAAACAGTCCCATAACCCCTAAAGAAATAGAAGCAGTCATTAAATGTCTCCCAACCAACCAAACAACAACAACAACAACAAAAAAGACAAAAAAAAAAAAACAAAACAAAAACAACAAACAAAAAACTCAGGACCAGATGGGTTTATTGCAGAACTCTATCAGACCTTCAAAGATGACCTAATACCAATACTCTTCAAACTACTCCACAAAACAGAAACAGAATGAACACTACCCAATTCATTCTATGAAACCACAGTAATGCTTTGTATTCTCCTTTGGAGATGGGATGGTTTGTCTCTAATCGAGAACTTGTCACAATTTCCTTTCATAGAGGACTTCATAAGAGATTTTTTTTTCTACTTCCATCATGTTTAATGTTCCAAATAGATTTTAGAAACTGGTAGAGTGCACATTACTTTTAGCTTCAGAAGGTATCATGTATATTTAAGAGGCATTTAACTATTGTAAAATATATTAATAAGTTAAAAATGTCACTATTGAGTTGTATATTTTAAAATAAATTTTATTAGTAAAAAACCAATCATGTCTTTAGTATGTCTCAATATTAATGGACTCAACTCATTCATAAAAAGACATAAACTAACAGACTGCATGTGTAAACAGGATCCAGGATTTTGCTACATACATGAAACACAACTGTATATCAAAGACAGACAATACCTCAGAGCAAAAGACTTCCAAGCAAATAGTCCCAGGAAACAATCAGAAGTTGCCATCCTAATATCCAATAAAATAGACTTTCAATCAAACCTTTTAAAGTGAGATGAGAAAGGACATTTCATATTCATCAAAGGGAAAAATCCACCTAGAAAAAGTCTCAATTCTGAACATCTATGCCCCATATACAAAGGCACCCACATTCATAAAAGAAACTTCACTAAAACTCAAAACACACATTGAACCCAAGACAATAAAAGTGGGAGACTTCAACACCCCACTATTACTAATGGACAGATCATTGAAACAGAAACTAAACAGAGACACATGAAACAAATAGAGGTTATGAACTAAATAGATTTAACAAATATCTACATAATATTTCACACTAAAACAAAAGAATACACCTAATCTTAGCACCTTTTGGCACCTTCCCAAAATTAACCATATGATTGGGCACAAAATATGCCTCAACCAATACAAGAAGATTGAAATAATTCCATGCATCCTATCAGAATGCCATGGCCTAAGGCTTG
This sequence comes from Mus minutoides, assembly GCA_902729485.2. Classification (NCBI taxonomy): domain Eukaryota; kingdom Metazoa; phylum Chordata; class Mammalia; order Rodentia; family Muridae; genus Mus; species Mus minutoides. The sequence continues at coordinate 65,532 of LR753899.1, forward strand.
TCTTTAATAACAGTAAAAACAACAGAAAGCCCACATACACATGGAAACTGAACAACTTTCTCTACTCAATGATAACTTGGCTAGGGAAGAAATAAATCAAGAAATTAAATACTTCCTGGAATTTAATGAAAATATTGACACATCATACCCAAACTTATGGGAACAATGAAAGCAGTGCTAAGAGGAAAATTCAGAACACAACATGCCCTGGTAAACAAACCGGAGAGATCCTACACCTGCAACTTAACAGCACATGGAAGAGCTCTAGAAAAAAGAAGCAAACTCACCCAAGAGGAGTAGAAGGCAGGAAATAGTCAAACTCAGGGCTGAAATCAACCAAGTAGGAACAAAGAGAACAATACAAAAATTCAACAAAACCAAAACTGATTCTTTGAGAGAATCAACAAGATAGATAAACTCCTAGCCAAGCTAAGTAAAGCAACCAGAGACAGTATCAAAATTATCAAAATCAAAAATGAAGAGGGAAACATAATAACAGAAATGGAGGAAATTAAAAAAAATAATTCAGATCCTAATTACAAAAGCCTATACTCAAAAAAAAAAAAAAAAGGCAATTTAAGATGAAATGGATGGTGTTCAAGGTAGGCACAACATACCAAAGTTAAATCAATATCAGGTCAACTACCTAAACAGGCCCATATCACACGGAAACTGAAGTCATTAAAAACCTCCCAATGGGGGGTGAGGGAAGCAGGGCGAGATATGTTTAATGCAGAATTCTACCAGACCTTCAAATAAGACCTGTTATCAATATTCCTAAATCTATTCCATAAAATAGAAACAATAGGAACACTACCTCTAACTTCTATGAAGACACAATTACTCTGATACCTAAACTACACAAGGACCCAAACAAAAAAAGAGAAGAACTTCAGACCAACTTCACTCATGAATATTGATGCAAAAATACACAATAAAATTCTTACAAACTGAATCCAAGAACACATCAAAACCATCATTCACCACTGTCAAGTAGGTTTCAACACAGGGATGCACGGCTGGTTCAATATATGAAAATCCATTAATGTAATCTACTATATAAACAAACTCAAAGGAAAGAAAAACAAAACACATGATCATCTCCTTAGATTCAGAAAAACATTCGACAAAATACAACACCCCTTCATGTTAAATGTTCTGGAGAAATCAGAAATTCAAGGTCCATACATAAACCTAATAAAAGCAATTTACTGCAAATCAACAGCCAATATCAAATTAAATGGAGTCATACTTGAAGCAATCTCAAGGGGACAAGAATGCCCACTCTCCTCATACCTATCCAATATAGTACTCAAAATGCTAGCTAGAACAATAAGACAACAAAAAGAGATCAAGAGGATACAAATTGGCAAAGAAGAAATAAAAGTACAGATGATATGATAGTATCAGAAATAAGCAACCCCAAAAACTCTACCAGAGAACTTCTCCAGTCAATTTCAGCAAAGTAGCAGGATATAAAATTGACTCAAATAAATCAGTAGCCTTACTTCATTTAAATGATAAAGAGGCTGAGAAAGAATTTATGAAAACAACTCCCTTAACAATAGCCACAAATAATATTAAATATCTTGGGATAACTCTAACCAACAAGTGAAAAACTCATATGACAATAATTTCAAGTCTCTCAAGAAAGAAATTGAAGATCTCCGAAATTGGAGAGATCTGCCATGCTCATAGATTTGCAGGATTCACATAGTAAAATTGGCCATCCTACCAAAGGTAATTCTATAGATTCAATGCAATCCTCATCAAAATACCAACACAATTCTTCAAAGACATGGAAAGAGCAATTCTCAAATTCATCTGGAAAGGCAAAACCCCAGAATAGCAAAAATAGATCTTAAAAATAAAAGAATGGCTTGGGGAATCATAATCCCTGACTTAAAGCTTTACTACAGAGCAATGGTGATAAAAACTGCATGGTATTGGTACAGAGACAGACATATTTATCAATGGAATAGAACTCAATACCTAGAAATAAAACGACATACTTATGCACGCTTGTCTTTGTCAAATATGCCAAAAATATACAGTGAAAAAAAGAAAGAATCAGATACAGATATTTATACCCAATGGACAGAAGCTGCTGACCCCTTTGTTTTAATTAGGGAAAAGCAAGAAGAAACTGAGAAGGGCCACCCTGTAGGAGGACTAGCAGTCTCAATTAATCTGGACCTTCAAGGTCTCTCAGACACTGAGCCACTAACCAGGCAGCATACACTAGCTGATATGAGGTCCCCATCTCATAGTATTCACTCAGTCAAAGGGTGCTTTATACACGTTATTCAAAAATCAATAAATATTCAGTCTATCAAAATTCCCACATGTTAACTCTCTCTATATATGTAAGCTAATAAATGTTTATAGTTAATACTTATTGGAATTTTCATATAACATCTCGATTTTGAATAATTTTAAAAACTAGATTTCAGTACTATTTTATCCTTTTCTTTTTTAGCTATAAAGGTGATAAAACTGAAATCTACATAGCATGAAAGAAATTACGTAGATCAAAGACCAATATTCACATTAAATGCTATTTTGAGCTGTTTGTATATCAACACTAAGCTTCCTATTTTAGTATTATTTATTTTTTATTAGGTATGAGTGGAGTAAGATGTACAGAAAGTAAAATTGTTTTATAGAAAAAGTAATAAACAGCCTGATTATAACTAGTAAAAAAATTCATGTTTTAAAATATTAATTAAATAGATTTTTACTTTTGAAAAACACAGAATGAATTAAATATTGATAAAAACCATAATAGGACAGTCTTATAGAAAGTTTTACAGTATTAGAAAGTAATTAAAGAAATATCTACTAAAGTTTACAGCTGATGATATGTAAGGGGAGGTTAAAGAAAGGTATGAGTAGCCCTTGGGTTTCTCCCTGAGTGGCTGACTGCAGATGGACACAACAGCTGGAAGCCACAGGAGGATGGAAATTAGGAATATGAACAGTGTCCAAAAGCAGATAAGGAGAGACTGAGAATACTATAGGATACACACTTTTGTATGTAGGTATACATGCTAATTAGTAATCAAAAATAGGTGATTTACTAAAAGAAAAGATGAATAGGTACCATACATAAAAGTCAAGAATAAAATGCATAAAAATATTAAAATAAAAAAATGCAATTGTGTGTATAAGTATTCATTATGTTTATTGAAATTGTTGACCACTGTTTCTTTACTCATCTGTAATTTACAAACAAACATATCCATCGCATAGAAGCCTGTTGATACATCTAACAATACTAAATCTGTTCATCATATAATATTGCTTGAACCACTGCTGCCCAAATTGGAAACTCTTTACTACTTAGGTGTACATCTTGCAGCAAAACAGCAAACTTCCATTCTTTTACATTCAAGGATTCTGTAATTTATGTTACTTCTTTCTGAACCTTACTAATTCTAAAGTTTGATGGTATTTTGGTCAGTTTTATAAGGCAAGAGTTCTTTGGGGTCCCTAGGAAACTTAGACATATTGAAACCCACATTTATTACATGTTTATTTTAGAAACTCATTCCCTGGAAACAATTTCATCTCTACCATTTACTGTTTATTGTGGCACACATGTGAAGATAGGAAAGAAGATTAAAGTGTGGCTCTCAGCTACCAGGAGTATAATTACCAAATTGCTGCCTGAAAGATGACCAAATTTAATAAGCCCTGTGAATTTCATAGATAAGAATGACCATTTTCAATAAGAAATGTATTCCAAACAAGGATAATTTTTTTCATATGATTATGATTTAGTCTGCAGTGGCCACTAGACGCTTATTTGTAATCCTTTCAGAGGACTTCAATCATCAGTTGCTTGTTATTTTGTTGTGATATCTTGTGATGGCTGCTCTGTCTTTTATTTCACATATTCTAGAGAGCCGTCGGAGGAAATTTGCCTCCTTGTCTATTTTTATGGTCTTCTCCACATTGTGTACTCTATGGAAATCCATGTATTATTCCTTAATTGGGCGATGTTTATCTAATCCTCTTTCTCTGTCTGACTACCCACCATGCTGTTGTTTTTTAAATGTCCCTTTCTGTATAATGCCCCTTAGATATTTGTTCCAGGAAAACCTCCTTTTCTCTGAGACTCTTCTAGGTAGTTAGCGATCTGTATGGAACAGTGTATCTGTGTCTACAGCATGAACTCTCTGTTTGCAACTGCCCTGAGATACTATCTAACGAAGAATTAAAATTTCTTCCTTTTATGCTGGTAGTGTTGATAACTGAAATAGTTTTGACATTAGTTTTGACATTCACTTACCGAAATTCAGACTAAAATATGCCTATTTGTATCAGTAAAAACTTCTTGCATATGTGACCTGTTATGAAAAACAATTTCCCATACTATTTTTAAAAACCAAAAATTCACTCTAGAGTAAGAATATGTATTTCTTTATCATAAATGTGTGAAGTATTATGAAAATGTATTAAAATAAAAATTGTAGCTTCCTAAAATATGGCTATAATTCTGTGATGTAATTGTCATATCCATGTCAAAGCAGCTTACTCTTTAAAACCCATTTTTACTTTAAGATAATCATAAACAAGAATATGGGCATTTTACCTGGTATATATATAGAAATAAGATTCATTTCTATGAGAGAAGCCTCACACACCATTATTATTGTTTTTGTCATTATTATTAAATTATGATTAAAATAATGATATATTTCTGTGAACTTTCCTAGATTAAACTAAACATCTGGTCTTCCCAGAAAAGGCACTATTAAACTGTAAACTTAAGAAAATCATATCCAAGACTAGGCTGCTGAAGAACAGTTATTTTGAGGCACTTACAAGGTAAGGAATTACATTAATAAATATGGATGACGCAAAGACAGCTAGATCACAAAAATCCTTCAACAGTATGGATGTCACCAAAAGCTACATTATTGAATCTTCCTGTCTAATTAGCAGTCAATTATCCCTCCTAAAAATCTTTCTTCAGTGATTGTCCAGTGGTCATATAACATTAGAGATACATTTTGTAAATCTTGTAACTCTCTGAGATTCCTGGGTCTCTTAAATTTTATCAGAACGCTAAGACTTAAGAGCACCCCTTCTCTTTGAAGGAATGAATGATTTAATACAAGGAATACAGTATTACATGTATAAATTATTATTACAAGGAATAGGGTAGTATGTGTAAAATTATTATAACATTATATTAAATTTATGTCATATGCATATTTAAGCTACTTTCCTGAATAATTTTAAGCTCAACATCTTATGGAGCTATATTAGTTAATGCAAGCATTATGCTTTCATTACTCATGAAGTGCAAACTATGACATTTGCATGTTTTCTTGAATAGATGATAGCTGAACTGACTGCTTAAAGATAAATCATATTAAATAGACTATAGATATACCTTGAACATCATTACCTTTCCAACCTGACAAATTTCCATGAATTTTCTAAGAATGTTCTGTGACTTTTTCAATTGCAAAGCATGTATGATTTACTATATTTATATATTTCGTATATTTGAATTAATATTGACTTCCTAAGTCATAGAACATGAAATGATCAGCAAAAATCCTAATATTTCAAGTGTGACAGAATCAAGGCAAGAATAAATCTATTTTCATGTACTATTCTTTTACAGAAAGGAGTTTTACATTTTGGAGTATAAGAGTCAGTATCAAAAAGAGAAACAGAGATTAATGTTTAAACCTCTATTTCCCCCTGAAAATTGTATATAATAAAATAATGCAAAGCTTTAAATTAATCCAAATTGAAGAATTAACAGGAGTAAAGCATGAAGAAAGCATTGTGTTGTGTGTAGAAATGAACACATATACTAAACTACTCCTATATGAAGTAAGTTCTCAGATTAAATGACATGCTAATAAGAGCAGATTGACAGGTTGTAGAATTCATTGTGAAGCATACAGACTAGCACAACCCCCCCACACCCCAGAGACATACCGTAACTGATATCTGAGTTTGTTCCACTACTTAGAGGAACTTGCAGAGAGTAAGTCTACCTTTTCATAAGCTTTGTAAGCCATAAATTGTGTCAAGGTACACATAACCCTAGGGCAGAAGGACCACATGGGTAAATATGAACTAAAAGTCAGTGATTTGGCAGAGAAAACAATCTCATTATATTGGGAGTAGTGTAATGACTATGGGATAGGAAAGGTATATTCAAGAGTTTGAGGATACTGATGAGAGCAATATAATTGATGGTGAAGATTATCCATTAATATTACACTTAGGCAAACACAGATCAAAAGAGATGAAAACTAACATAAGTATTTACCTTGATGGCTTCAAAGTACTTATTTTTTACTTTTATTATTTTATTTTTATCAATAAATTTTATGCACAATGAATATTATAGATTGGGTTACATCATAATTTTCTCTTTTGGTTGATCTGTAGCATAACTTCTATAGAGAGTCTATTTGTGGTTTTCCCAGATACCTAGGTACATACAAAAAAACAATAAGAAAATATTGTTCAATGTTTTCTGGATTTTAAATTACTATTTTAGATTGCAATTTTCCTCTCTAAATTATTTTATGATGCCTGCTTATATCTATATCTATATCTCTCCATATATATTAGAAATTATTTACTAATGTATAGTTTACTTAAACTAAAATTTACTTACACATTATACATACATTATTTATTTATAAGAAGATATGCAAGTTTTACAATCAAGCTTTTTTGTGCTACTCAAAAATGTATTTTCATTTCAAAATAAATTTAGACTTACAAAATCATCACAATAATAATATAAAATTTCAAATAAGGAACTCTTTATATACTACAATGGTCCATTTATCAACATTCAAAAAAGACATTAAAATGTCTAATCCAATCCAATTTTAGAATCAAATTCAAATATCTATTATACAGTTTATTCACATATGGTAGAAATTCTAATGAAACATGATGGAAGATACTATAAAATGCATAGCTAAAGGTAGAATCACCTCATAGCACTGCTGTAAGCCTCTTTTACTGAAAATACATTATAATAAACCCCTTAATTCCTTTCTGCTTCCACATACTAGTTGATATCTGGGTTTTAAACTTTTGTTTTTGTTTTGCTTGTTTGTTTTGTGGGGCTTGTGTGTTTAAGGGAATGCTGACCTTAAATTATACTTTAAGAGAATACAAAGCCAGAGTATCATTGATGCACAGGTATTGAGGAGAGAAATTTGCTTATTGTTTATAAGTACATATCATCATGATAATATTAGGTAATTTAATTTATAATTAAAATACTTTTGAGTATTTTATACTAAAAACAGTGATTGTGTAGATGGGATAAAGATTTCTTACAGAAAATATTAATATGCCATATAATTTTAAAATAGAAAAATTAAATAATTGAAACTTCACACTATTTTCATTGGCAATATTAGTTTTTGAAAATCTACTGAGATTTATTCTCACATCATAAAAAGAGTATTAAATAAGCTAGTAAAGTGGTAGCTGATTTTTTTTTTTTTTTTTTTTTTTTTTTTGGTTTTCCGAGACAGGGTTTCTCTGTATAGCTCTGGCTGTCTTGGGACTCACTTTGTAGACCAGGCTGACCTCTTGAACTCAGAAATCCGCCTGCCTCTGCCTCCCTAGTGCTGGGATTAAAGGCGTGTGCCACCACGCCCGGCTCATAGCTGATTTTTCTAATACCATTACCCCAGTTACCATTAAATCTCATTTTAGAACATCCTAGAATCACTTGTAAATCTCAATGAGTAAGTTCCTTTGTCATGTCAGTCCATGAGCATGTCTGTGGGGATTGTCTTAAATGGTAATTGATACAGGAAAACCCAGCTTGATGTCAGCAACACTGTCTATAGGCTTGTAGTCCTCATGTGCATGGCTGTGGCATATTGCAGGACAGAACCTGTCACCTACCACCTACTGCTTTGCAGATGGTTGCAGTCAGGGGGTGTGGCCCCTTGGTCAAGCTTATGAGCTGGCCCCTTCCCTGAATAGATGCAGCACTATGGCAGAGCAGGTCACACCCTGCCTGTACAGCACAGTACGCGTGGTGATAGTGGCAGAAGCTCAGAGAAGTGGTTCTCCAGGGCATAAGAACTGCAGAGCTGGCACTGCCCCTAGCCTGAGCAGAGTGAAAGAGCTGGTCCTGGTGGCATGAGTACAGAAGAACTAATGGGTTGATCAACTCAGCTTCCAATCAGGCCAAGATCCACTGTTCTAAATTTGTCCACCTCAGTATCCACCTCATCTTTGAACTGCTGGAGACTTGAAGGAGTCTGTCTTCCCATTCTAAAGACACAGGAATTCCAAGACACAAGACAAAAACAGGATGTCTGATATTAATGAAAAGTTAATTTGTTATGTGAGTTCTTTTAAAATTGTGGTCATTTTTTTAAATTTATGAGTGATTATTAGTTCTATGTGAGAAGGATATATATATATATATATATATATATATATATATATATATATATATATATATATGGAAGCCAGTTAAGCATATGCTCTCAAGAATGCCATCAAGCAGCATCTTCCATCTTATATTACTTTGACTATGAGTGAGATTCCTGGTCAGGAGTATTGCTGTATTGCTACATAGAATGGAATGCTTTTTGCCCTCAATTTCCTGTCCTCAGATAGACTGCAACCCTAGTGTATAAGATAAAAATCAACCTTTCCCTGGGTTTGGCCAGAGTGCTTTGTAACAACACTATAATAAAACTGAGCAAAGAGCTCAAAAGAGTTTTATGTTTTATAGTTTTCAATATGAAGCTTTTGTTTCCATTGGAGAATGTTAATTTTGAAATAGAGCTAAAATTTTGTTGCAATAAATTGTTTTTCTAGTATAAACAAAAGTACTTTTGACCTATCCTTCTGTAAAAGAACTAAAACCCACTCTTAAATTTTATGAAAAATGAACAACCACAGCCTTAAAAGAAGCTATATAAGAAAAATTTTAAAAAAGAACATTTATGAAATTCTCATTCTAAATAAAAACATTACCCTCAAAATCATTTGTAACTGTATCAAATTGGAAAACTAACTTTGTAATTTCTAATATTTTCTATTAATTCCTGTGTTCAACGACAGCATTTTCTGATCAAGGCCAATGCTTATTTATGAGTCCGAACCTGGAGGGCGGGGGTGGGGGGGAGGCAGAAACCCATCTCCCATCATGCCAGGATCTCATGTAAATAGTGGCTATGATCCAAGTTAACTCTGCTGGCTGATAAAAATTTTTAGCTATCTTCATAATAGGAATCTCCAATATTGGATTTATTTCTAGTCCAGCCCATGTTTGAGTCAGAATAACTGGTCACATTAAAGGAAAGAGAAGAATCATTATAACTCCTCCTTTTGATTAATTTTTCTAAATCAGTTTCCACAGTCTCTATGTTCTCTGTCCCACAAGGATAAAAAGCTCGAGGCAAGGCAGCTTGTCTAATCTAGCATATAAGAAGCAAAGGTGGGTCAAGAACATATACCCAATACATCTTTCCTGTCACCATTGTCAGGGCACTCAGCAAGCTCGCAGGCCAGCATTATCCTTTTGTGTCAGCTTTTCACACCAATCACTGCAGTAGCTAGCAAGCTCCTGCAGCATTCTGTGGAAAAAACACAAACATGTCCTCTTCCCCATATTAAGTACCTAATCAGGATCATGTCATATGCCAATAAGTGGATCATTTTATATAACCAAGGCACAAGTATGCCTAGTTGTAGGATACTATAAGGCACTCAACAAGGAGTTCTTTGGCATCCAAATTTTAAAATTTTTAAAATAAAAGCATGATTTAAATAATGTGCATTGGGCTATAACCCCCCTTTTTGTTTTTTAAGAAGATATAGTTTTAAAATTTCACAATACCTTGTCCTGAAGAATTATAAATAATTCCAGTAACATGGGTAACATTAAATTGTTTACAAAACATCTCAAATTCTTGACTGTAATAGCCAGTTCCAATATCTGCTTTAATTTGATTTGGAACATCAAGCATAAAAAAAATTATCATATGCAATGACTATTATATATTTTAGTTGTTTTTCTTGTTAAAGCAGTTGCAACTAGAAAGCCAGAAAAGGTATCAATAGTCACATGTGCATATTTTATTTTTCCAAGATCAGGAATATGAGTATCCATTTGAAATAACTAATTAAATAAAAGTCCTTGAGAATTAACACCATTATGTTGAACAGGTAGAAACTGAGGACATTGAGAACAAGTCTTTACAATTTTTCATGCACATTCTCTAAAAATACCAAATAGTATCTTATGCCATTACTATTTTGATGATGTAAAGAATGAGATTGTATGACTAACTGCTTTTGTGTAAGGCTTATAATCTTCCTAGGATATAAATCTGGGGTGGCATTGCCTTAAGTGGTCTTGTCCATGTAATCTAGGATTTCTTAAATGTCCAAAGACAGTCCTTTAAAGGAACAGTATTTTTTCCTTAACTTTATTTGCATATGCATAAACTGTTGCAATTTTGAAAATTAGCAGTATCTAAAAAGGAAAAAATTCAAGCAATTGAAAGCCTCTCTCTCTCTCTCTCTCTCTCTATATATATATATATATATATATATATATATATATATATATATATATATATATATATATATATATATACATACATACACACACTGGCTACAGAACACAAAACAATTATTTGTGCTGAAGCAAAAGTAAACTAAGGTGCGGGGCAGCACTAATCAGCCTCCGCTGTGCAAACTGAGACTGACTCAAGAGATGGATAACCAGCAGATAAAGTTTTAACCATTTTTTGTTTCTTTTCCACATGAAACATAGAAAAACAGTCATTCAGTCAACAAAACAAAAACAGACACGAATTGACATGTGGATAGGTTGGTACACCAAACACAGATAATACAGTAGGGGTAGAGAACTTAATGTAATCAGAACTAATGATGTCTCCTGTAGGGGCCAGAGAGAAATCAGGATGTTTCCCGATTTTCCTCTGTCCCTGGAAGAGTTCCAAAACCCATTTTCCTTCTCTCTTGATCTCTCTCTCTCATGTCATTTGTATATCTAGTCTCTACCACCCCTTTTTTTGTATTTTACTATTTTATTTTATTTTATTTTATTTTATTTTATTTATTATTTTAAGCCCTACTCCTCCCACATGATGCAAAGGCCTGTTTAGAATTTTCCAATCCTATTTTCCACTGTTAACCCCTAGCTAATATCAGCAATGGGCCAACAATGACTCAGTCTAGCCTATATCCTTTTTGCACCCTTGCAATTAACAGCCTTCAAAATATGACATTTATAGAGCAAACATTAATGTTGTATGTTGTTTACAGTGCAGAAATACATCTTCTGTTTTCTGTGGAGCCCCACCAAGACAGTGTAACCCCACCAAGACAGTGTAACCCCAATCCTTCTTTCTGCTTTCAGGCCACTCATCAAGCACCACCTATAGCAGCCTGCAGCCACGGGTTATTGGGTTCCTGAAATGTAAAGATGGGGTTTTGGATGGGAAAGGCTTTGAGAGAAATAAGGAGCCAAGACAAATTTTCTGATCTAGGCCAATGTTTATTTATGAGTCCAAGCTTATAAGGGGTGGGGGACCCATCCCCCACCACACCAGGATCTCCTTGTTTGTCAGGATAGTGTCAGAACAGGTTCAGCCTTTCAGCAGGTAGTGGCATCTTGAAGGACAGCTGTAGATGTGGCAAGACAATAGACTTTAGCTAAGTCAGACGTCTCCATCCTAGGTGGGCTAGCCACCAGCTGTGGCAAGCAAGGTCTGAGCCAGTCTGCTCAGGGCTGAAGGAACACCCTGTTACATTGTTCCAGTGATTAACAGTACTCTATCTTCAAGCAAATGTAGACCCTATGCTAAATGTTTGGGACACAAATAAAAGTAACCCTAGCGAAAAATATATTATATAAAAGAATGACGTGCAATACAAATTTAGTCTTTAAATATTTTTGATAGAATTTATTCAAATTTAGTAAGTTGTAAATTAGAATGATAATATATACTCATTAGTTCAATGTAATTTTTGTATGTCACCACTAGATAGAGCTAGTATAATGATCAAAAGCTATACAAAATACACTTGGTATATGTCAAGATAGGTATTCTTTATATCTCATACTTTATGATCCCGGGTAACTCTGGACATAACTGTACACAAGTATTTCTTAAACCTACTTTTTTAGTTAATATAGCCACATACCAACCTTATTAGCTTAGTAATAGTGATATTCAGTGTCATTTCTTGTCCTAAAACTTATAATTTCCCTTTAAGTCTTTAGAGTACTGCTGGAAATTGATTTCTAAGTAGTTATTTAAGCACTGGCTACATAAGATCCACATAAATGAATGTGGTCATTACTCAATACAATGTACATACTTAATTATTATTATTTCAAATTGGAGACCTCTCCAAAACCCAATAAATACGTAATTGGAAAGTGTAACCACATGTGACTTGGTGGTAGTAGAAGCAGAATCAAGGAACTTTGTTATGCAATAAAACAGTCTTCTTTATGGTTTGTTTGATATTAGTATTATCTAAAATCACGTTTTAAGAAAATCTACAGGATATTATGACATATGATCTAGAGAAGTGTCTTGTATGTTGAAATTTATCAAACATTTACAGTATTTGCAGGGAAATTCTATATTCTATAATACTATAACTTCAGCAGTAGAAAAATCTGGTTCCAATAAGAAGCTGAATTGAAGCTTCACGTCAGTTTCTTTATAAATGATAACAATGATACCATGAGTAGCAATGTCACTTTATATATTGATAAATACTTATAGGCTTGCCTGTTTTTTTGTAAAATTATGCTTAGGAACAAATTACATTGCCATAAGTATATATCCCTTGAGACACTAAGTTCTCATTGAATATACTAGAAACCTTTCTCTTGCAGAACTCTCATATAGAAACTATAATGATTCTGCCTGAAAAATTGATTCATTTGAATATTGCATTCTAAGATGTTAAAATCTCATTCTTGCCCTATGTTTGATCAGAAAACTGTTAATGTGTGCCCCTCAGTGAGACAACTGAGCCAAGATGATATAGTCTGGCATGGACATAATCCTGCTTGGTAATATTGTTTTTATTGTCTGATATACATCATATGTACAATGATACAACTCTTAGAACATTTTAAAAAGTGATCATTTGTGAAGATGAACATTGATAGTATGCCATTGTTTGACTTTTGAATAAAAGAGCACACCCATTTTGGCATATTGGAAAATACTGTGAATTAAATAAGTAGTATGAATAAGATGTGTTTAATTTCTAAATATAAAACTCTCTGCTCAGTGATAAATAATTTCAAGATGATTTATCATATGTTTCATTAAGCTTCAGAGAAGGAGTAATAGCACATTACATGCATTTATATTCTTTTAACACTATTTTATAGCTCTCATTTAACTCTAACAAACCAATAACTATAGATAAACTATGCCTCAAATTCATATGTGATATTCAGAGACACAGAGAAAGGAAAAGGTGAGATAAAAGTTGCTCAGGAAAGAATTCTAAGTTAACATCAATGTAGTCTCTTTTATGAGCCTATGGCATTAAAATCAAAACAGAAATAAGTCTGTTTCCTTTTAAATCCCTTGCTAGATAAGACTCATTAAAAGGAGGAACACTTTAATGATGTAGGAAGTTTTCATAAAGTTTTTCAAGTTTGGGTACAATCAACATTTCCAGTTTTTGTTTTTGTTTTTGTTTTGTTTTTTTCTTGAGAATCAGTTTTCCATTGCTTTCCTTTCTATAGTGACAGGTCCTTGAACTTGTCTACATGAAAATCATTTCGACACTCCTCTGAGTGCCTTGGCATGATTTGTAGAATGATACAGTATTCATCATTCTACATGCCACATAAATCCATCATACTTTGTGACTGGCAACTCAATCAAGAAAACCATAACCTCATACATAGTAAATTCCAAAATACTGTGTTTTCCAATATTTGGCTATTTCCTAGAAATAACCTTGTACTTTGAGAAAATCTGCATCAATTAAATGCTTCCCATATATCAAATATGTTGCATTAAGAATCATTTTGTAAGTGATGGCTTCCTGCGTGAAGATTAAAAAGAGAAACAGTAGCCAGATGGGGATGTCATAAGCCTTTAATCCTAGCACTCTAGAGGCAGATGTAAGCATATCTCTGTGAGTTCCAGGCCAGAAAAATGGTACATAGAAATAATAATAATAATAATAATAATAATAATAATAATAATAATAATAATAATAAACCTGTAAAAAAGAAACAACAAAAAGAGGAGGAAGAGAAGGAGAAAGAGAATGAAAACATGGAGAAGGAGGAAGAGAAGGAGGAGAAAAAGAGAAGAAAAAGGAGGGTGGAAATAAAACGTTCTTCTGTGAGTCTAGTCACCAAACTGAAGAGTCTAGATACCATAGACAAGCATATCTTAAGGGATTTTTTATATCAAATCAAAATGAAGTTTTATTAGGTACAGTGCTCAAGATTTTATTGTAAACTTCCGTCTATATCTTTATTAGACATTGTTGAGTTTAGTGGCTGCCTGATAGTTTTATAAATGTTGGTTAAAAATCTATATGTTCACAGAGTATGAAACAGTAATTGTATAATGTTTTAAAATAGCAGCCATTACAGGAATCTATTCAACATAACATAACTTAAGTGGTTATCCAGTAAGACTTATTATCATATAAATGTGTGAAATAAAACACTTTTTAGGTTAGAATCAGCATTTTTGATGATATCTGCAGTATGGATATATTATCCCACCCCAGTCTGAGAACCACAAGTGAAGATTGCTCTGTTAAGACAATTTATATGTCATTTGATCCTTTACTGCTTTGGTGTGAATTTTTGTCCTTTTGTCTTTCCCTCTCCTTCTCCTCTATGAATTGGTTTTTCTTTAACTTTTTTTAGGTCAGCATCTTTCTATACACTTTTAATGCAAGTGCAAGGTTATATAATTTTAATAGTGTTAACTTTATATCTGTGGTTTAGAGATACACAGAGAGATGATAGGCACACAGTTGATAAGGACAAAAAAGAAAATAGAGATTATTGAGATAGAGACTGAGTGAGAAATAGAGATAATAAAGACAAGAACAGGTATGTTGAAGACAGAGGCAGAAATGATAGGAATAGAAACAAGATAACATATATGATATAATATAATATACACATATATACATTTATACACATATTATATAATATGTTATAATAATATAGTGTTGAATATTTTATATATATATATATATATATATATATATATGAGAGAGAGATTAGAGAGAGAACATAACATGACTGTTGCAATTGTCTCATTTTCAGAGAAAAAAAAAAGTTGTTTCAAAGGCAGATTTTAAAACAGACCCTAATAAGTGTTATCTGTAAATTGAAATTGAGTGTCTACATATCCTTTGCCATAAGGATACAAGTACTTGTAAATAAAGTTTAAATTACTTACACCACTATGCATCTCTTTGTATGTTCAGTTCAACAATCTTGCATTCTTATAAGAATAAAAGAAAGCTTAAAGGAGACATAATCCTATTTATATTACATAAAACATCTTTATGTTACTTTTAAGAATTTTGTAATGGATATTTCAGAATACAAGAGACAGAATGTAAGTTTACCTCTATATTTCTAGTAAGTTGTAAAATTACTATACTATAAAATAAAAACTCCAATAGTTTTAAGGGGAAAAATTCTTCCTATAACTTCAATCTGTCACAAGAATTTAAGTAATAAAATAGAATAGTTACTTCAAAGTTTATCATGGAAATTAGATAAAAGTCAAAATATAGTTAAGTATTGAACTATAATTTTATAAAAATTGTGAGATTAAGACACACAATTTTGTTAATGTAGTGAAAGTATTTACAGATATTAGAGAATATTAGAACTTTTGCAAAAATTTATGGTTCATTACTGTGATTTGTAATATTAGAGACATTTTATTATAAACTAAAGGTTCAATATAATTGAATTACTTCATCAAAAGTAAGAGAAACAAATTTCCTGGTATCTAATTATTATATCTTTGATTCATTCAATTTCTGATGAAGGTTTTGAAAGTGAATCAAGTGGTACTGTGAAATATAATTCTTAAGCAGTTCATAATGTAAAGAGAAAAGTAAGGTATTCATTAGGTTCATGGGAAGCCAGATCACCAGACTGTAGCCCATGGTGCATAAGCATTAGAGAATAAATAATATACATATTTGTGGTCAAAGGCATGGACATTTCATTTTCACTTTCAATAACAAAACATTGCATAACTTAAGTAAAATCTTTAAATTTCTGTAAAATGAAAGTAAGTTACTTCAAAGTTTATCATGGAAATTAGATAAAAGTCAAAATATAGTTAAGTATTGAACTATAATTTTTATTTGAGTGTAATGAACTCTATTGTATTAAAATAATTAAATATACATTTAGCTTAACAAATTTCCAAAGAGTTCTTTTTATAGTCTATAATGTAGTGCCGAACTTAACCCTGTAAATTAAAAGACAATAAATGTATTCTTATATATCGGGTGAATTACCAAAATTCAGTGAATATAGCCTAATATACTTCATATTACAACTTAAAATCTGGGACTAAAGACCTGGCTCAGTGGTTGGGAGCTTTGAATCATTGGACCTCTGACACCCTCTTCTGTCCTCCACACAGACATCTGTATGTTTGTGTTCTCTCTCTGTGTCTCTGTCTCTGTGTCTCTGTCTCTCTCTGTCTCTCTCTGTCTCTTTCTGTCTCTCTCTGTCTCTCTCTGTCTCTCCCTCTCTCACTGGACCTCTGACACCCTCTTCTGTCCTCCACATAGATATTTGTATGTTTGTGTTCTCTGTCTCTGTCTCTCTCTCTGTCTCTGTCTCTCTCTCAAACACTAAATCTCTTTAAAAGTTAAATGTAAAAAATAACTAATATTAAACCAAATAACTGTATCTCAATTCATATTCCTTCACCACAGCATATTTTTATCCATAATCTATTCAAATTGATTGGTAACAATTATAAAATAAAATGAACTTGAAAACAAAGATGATAGATAGATAGATAGATAGATAGATAGATAGATAGATAGATAGATGATAGATAGATAGATAGATAGATAGATAGATAGATAGATAGATAGATAGATAGATAGAAGCAAAAACTTAAACACATACACACAATGAAACAAAATACATTCTAGCAATGTTCTGAGACTTGATAAATTCCTTAGAAGCAGTACATTTGTTTGCAGTCATATCAGTCTTTTAGTACTAAGAAAACAACCAAAAATTGAGAGTCTTAAGCAAATAATGAATAGTATTATTATAAACCATAGGTATAACCTGAAATTTTGTTTTAATTATGCCTAGTTTATGATATTATGCAATATATAATAAATTGTATATGAATTTTAAAAGAATCAGAAGTAAATTTGAAATTTTACATTTACATTTCAAATGTTATCCTGAAAGTTCCCTATACCCTCCCCCTGCCCTGCTCCCCTACCCAACCACTCCCACTTCTTGGCCCTGGCATTCCCTGTATTGGGGCATATAAAGTTTGCAATACCAAGGGGTCTCTCTTCCCAATGATGGCTGACTAGGCCATATTCTGCTACATATGCAGCTAGAGACACAAGCTCTTGGGGTTCTGATTAGTCCATATTGTTCCTCTTAGTAAAAAACTCTTACTGAAACATCACAGCTTCAGAATGGCTATCCTAACTGCATAGGTGGGGACTGAGTATCAAGTTAGGAGTAGGTATCATTACCAAAATAACAAAGCACACAGGCAATGCATTTATAAAAGACAAACAACAGATTAAAAAGGGAAAATCAAGTGGGGAACAGCAGTGTTAAGAGGTAAGAATGTACTTCAAGTAAAGGTTTTTGTTAGTGTGGAAAACGATAAGCTTATTTTGATATTTCCTTGAATATAAATAATCTTGTTTTAATGGACCACTTCCAAGACCCTCCCCTTCTCATTATTTAAGATTATGACCAAATTGCATCATCTACAAGTTTTCTTTCTTCCTTTCTAACATTTCTAATATACTCTCCCTTTGCTCTCTTTCAAATTCATGGTGTCTATTGTATTGTTAGTGCACATATACACACACACATTTGATAGATAGATAGATAGATAGATAGATAGATAGATAGATAGATAGATAGATAGATAGATAGATATTGAATATTCAAAACTCCCACCACCCTGGATGGGATACTTCAGTCTGAGGAATGAAGTTTAAAGTGAAGTGACATGAATGAATACTCTTCAGTTTACACTGTTGGCAATATTTTACAAAATGGTTATTCAACATACATGACCATATAATTAGATTGTTTACTTTTTTATAGTCAAGTTATGAATTTAAAGTACTGAGGAATTGATTTTAACAGTATGCTATATGTAGAAAATTGCTAAAAATAAATTTTTAAAGTTCTCTCAAAAAATTATGACAAATGGTGTATATTTTATTTAGTTTGATTTAGTCAATAAATAGTATGTATGTATGTATCAAAATGCCATGTTTTAAATATAAAGTAAAAAAACAAATTTTTTAAAAGCAAATTATGTTAGAAAAGAATAAAAAGTAGTGTTCTATAAGTTTTGCATTAGGAGTTTTTGTGTTTTGAATTTTCCTTGACAGTTATGTCAATATCTTCTAAGATATCATCTACAACTGAGATTATTTTTCTCTTCTATCTCTTGTATTCTGTTGGTGTATCTTATATCTGTAATTCCTGACTTCTTTCCTAGGTTTTCCATCGTCATGGTTGCCTCCGTTTGTGTTTTCTTTATTGTTTCTAATTCCGTCTTTAGGTCTTGGACTGCTTTGTTTAATTCTGTCACCTGTGATTGTGTTCTCCTCTATCTTTAAGTGATCTATTTGTTTCCTCTTTAAGGAAACAAATAAAACCTATTTACCTGTGTTTTCCTGTATTTCTTTCAGTGAGTTATTTATATCCTTCTTAAAGGACTCTTTTATCTTCGTGAGATACAATTTTAGATCAGCTTCCTGGTTTTCAGGTATGCTGTTGTATCCAGGGCTTGCAGTGGTGGATAACAATTAACTTAAAGAATTGGGTTCTGATGATTTCAAAGTATATTGGCCTCTGCTGCTTGTGGTCTTGTGCTTGCTTCTCTCCATCTAGTTATCCCTGGTGTTTGCTGGTAGGGGTGTCTTTGTCTGGAGCTTGCCTCTTATGTCCCTGTGTTGTTTCAAGTTCCTGACGTGCCTGTTACCCTGGGTGTAGCAGACCTCCGGTGGGGCCTTCAGATTTTGTTGTCATCATAGGGATATGTACACAGGTGACCTGTTGTCCTGGCTACAACTGATCTCCTAGGAGACCTTTGGCTTTTTGGGTCTTCAGAGGAGCAGTCTAGCTATTGTACTGTGTGTAGCTGTTCTCTGCAGAGTACTTTAGACTGTGGTATCTGTTACCCAGTTGCCCTGCATGCAGAAAAACTGAAGTGCCTTCAGGCTATGATAGCAGTTGTCCTGTGGGCAGCAGAACTCCAGGGATGGTTTCAGGCTGTTATATCTCAGGGGAGCAGATAAACTGATGATCTGCCCTGACAGATAGGGGTGGCTGGAAAAGGAATGGATTTGGGAAGGGGACTTGCTGGTGATAAGTTCTAAGTCCACTCTGCTACCTGGGGCTGTGGGCCTTTGGGACTCTTACCAATTGCCCTGTGTGCAGCAGAACTCCTGGGATGCCTTCAGGTGCCTATCATAACTTCCCAACAATTAACTTAAAGAATTAGATGCAGATATTTACGCCCAACCAATGGGCAAAAGCTGGTGACCCGTAGGGTTGAATTAGGGGAAAGAGAGAAGAAGAGGAGGAGGAAGGCAACCCTATAGGAAGACTAGAAATCTCAACTAACCTGGTCCCTGGGCTCTCTCAGACACAGAACTACCAACAAGACATCAAACACTAGCTGATATGAGGCCCACAACACATATACAGCCTAGGACTGCCAAATCTGGACTCAACTAAAGAAGATGCACTTGAGAGACTTGCAGCCCCAGGGAGTGAGAAGGTTTGGTGGGATGGGGATGAGTGGAGGTATTCCCTTGGAGACTGGGTTGTGGGAGGAGGTGTGGGATGTGGAACAGCTGACAGAACCAGGAGGGGGTTAAAGTTTGTACTGTGAGAAAAGATTAAAGAATAGCTTTTTTATGTATTTGCTTCCATTACTTTGTCTTCACAATTTTATTTAATTTTACTATATTCTTATTCAAATTAAAGAATAAAAGAAAAAGCTAAATATAAATAAATAAATAACCACTGTCTTGTCTTAAAGAACTGAGACAATTTCTTTTAACAAGTAGCAGAAGTTAACCTTTACCCCAAGTCTTATTCTATGAAGTCATTTACTAACTCTCCAGCTCCAATCACTATCTGTGTCTGCTGTATAATCATTTATTTACATCTCTAGAAAGTCACTTATACATGTGATTGTATTTTCAATGAGATTCTTGAGCAATTTAATATACTTGAGCTCATAAATAGTTTTTCATAGACCATAAATCATTAGGGACATTAGAGTTAATTTATTATTTGATGTGAAGATTGGTCCTTACTGATCCATGTTTTGAAATGGCTAATATAATCAGTATAACTTTTGCTCAATGCATATGTTCTGTATTGTTAAAGAGATGGCTGGGATTCTTTTTGTAAATGTATATATTTTTCCAAATTGTGGCATTTAATTTAGCCTTACTGCATTAGCCTTTCCCCCGAGGAAGGCAGGACAATGACTTCACAGTGACATCCTCTTTGGCTGTTGGTTTCACTCACCATCATGTTTCCTCAAAGTGAACTATTTATGGAGTCTCAGTAGCACTGAGCAGCAAAGGACAATTAAATTGATCCATCACAAATTACTAAGAAACACTTCCTTGATTTTAGTGTTTCTACTTAATTGGGAAGCCATGGCAACTAGACAAATAAATGGGTCACTTAACGGAGTCCACTGCTAATAATGTGAATAGCTTGCATTACCTAATGGTACTTACAACCTGTCTGTCACTTTGCTGGATATTGCTAAAACCAGAGTGATAAAAAGAATAGTTTGTTTTGACCACATAATAACAATTGATCTTTTATAGATGCATATATGTACATACATACATACTTACATACATACATACAAAAGGGGCACACAGATGACCATATATAGGTAGAAAATAATAAATCCATGCCTAAAAATAATTCATACACATTGTTTGATGCCAAATATCTATTCTCACGTCAGATTGTAAAGTATATGAGTAGAAATCAGTACATAAGAAAATCACTGTTTAACAACTTTAAAATGAAATTATTTCATAAGATTGATAATGTTTGCATTTACTTCAATAGGAGATTTAGTTCCTAAAATTAATTCATTTTATTTTAAGAAAATTTAGTATAAAGTATGTGGGAAAATCAACATGTATATATTTTTGATATTTCATCAACATCTAATTCAATGCTTAGCTCATACTTACAATTAATTGAATAAAGTAACTAATAAACACTTCTGAGAATCTGTATTCCAAGAACTGTGTTTAGTGTTTTATATAATTGTTTCCTTATTTCTAACAACTATGTCAAGCAGGCCATGTGAGCTTCCTTACCTGGCTACCTACATTCCATGGCACAGTCCCATGTACCCATGTATTATTTCAGTTGTAAGAGAGGACGATGAGTCTATTGACTTAAACAACATAAATTTAGAACTTTACAGATATTTTGGCTCAAGTCCCAATATCAGGTAGTAATGGAAGGATTATGTTCCTTTTGGAAGCTTCTAGGAGTCCTTTGACTTTTCCCTTTATGAGCCCTTATAGATTCCCATGTTGGCATTTCTTCAAAGTACAAACAAGTAACAAACATTTTTTTCCAACACTTTTGTGGTTAAATTTTCTCTTATCCCAGGTAGCAATGTCTTTCTGAATTTTAAACACTCAATTGTTTAAATGCATGTATAAACAGATGATCTGATAAGAAACATCTATATAATATAGATTAATTTTACAGTCTAAATCTTTAACCTTAATTATATATTCAATGGGTCATTTTCCTGAAAGGTAACATCCACAGATGCAGGAACCACCATTTTCCCTGCTATGTCACTGTCATCAGCGATTCAGTATGACCAGTCTCTCATTCCCAGCATTGACACAGAAACACAATGTTCTGCTTTGCATATGATCTTTATTCCATTTCACAGATAAAAATAACCCTCTTTCACTCCCCACATTTTAAAAGGATTAAAAATTAGAATATCTTGTTTTAATATCATTCTGCTCACCTTCAAATATTATTTCCTATTTCAAAGTATCTATTATGAATTTGAAACCAATCATGCATAAATTTTGTATCCTACTTTAAAACTACCTTCTCAGTCTTTCAGTCTTTGAACTTAAGCATCCATAGTTGGTTTCTACCCTCACTTCTGTTGACTCACATGACCCAATCTATATACCTTGTATGTCAATTTCAATTAGCCAACCACATATTTTTGCCAATTTTACTGGTTTTATTTTTCCTTCTCACTTGAATTAAAAGTAATTGTTTCCAGTTTTATTTCTGTTGGTAGACAGAATTAGAACACTTTCCCTATTATTATTCTGCCACTTCAAACTTCTCAACTCTAGTCAACAAAGTGTGTGTTTATATAGCAACTTCCATATTTATAAGAGAAAAAAATTCAGTGGAAGACTGATGTTGCCTGCATTGTTCATACAAAACACCTTTGCTTTGCATGCCTTGGTGCGATTGATCATTTTTTCACTCTGAGATTATACTACTTATCCTGTTATCTTTTCAATAATTTTCTCCATAGATATCCCTACACACTTTAAAAAAAATCTTTAATCTTTTTTTACAGTCCAGACTTTATCCACCTACCAGTCCAACCTCTGACTTTTCCACATACCATATTTCCTCCCAACACATCATCTTCAAAAGGTTGTCCCTACCCCTCCACCCCTACCTACTAGACATGCCCACTCCTTCAGTTCTCTTGAGGGTTATATGAATCTTCTCTGACTGAGACCACACCAGCAGTCCTCTGTTGTATTTGTATTTGGGGCCTCATATCAGCTGGTGTATGCTGCCTGCTTGGTGGCTCAGTGTAATAGCAATCTCTAGGGTCCAAGTAAATTGAGACTGTTGATCTTCCTACCGGGTAGCCCTCCTCCTCAACTTCTAGCTTTTCCTTAATTCAACAATAGGCATCACCGACTTCTATCCATTGGATGGTTATAAATATCTGCATCTGACTCTTTCAGCTGCTTGTTAGGTCTTATGGAGGGCAGTCATGATAGGCCAATTTCTGTGAGCATACCATAGTACCAGTAACAGTGTCAGACTTTGGTATTTCCTCTTGACCTAGATCCCAATTTGGACTGGTCACTGGACTTTTCCTCGGGCTTTTCACCATTTTTGACCCTACAGTTCTTTCAGACAACAATAATCTGAGTCAGAGTTTTTGACTGTGGGAGGGCAATCCTATATTAATGCCCTGTCTTTCTAATGGCGGTAAGCTCTACAAGTTCTCTCTCCCCACTGTAGGGCATTTTATCTGAGATCCCTCCCATTAAGCACTGAGAGTCTCTCCCTTTACAGGTCTCTGGTACATTTTTGAGGGTCCCCATAACGTCCTACATCCCAGGGTTGCCTGTTTCCATTCTTTCTGCTGGCCCTCAGGGCTTTAGTCCTTTTCCCATCCATTAGCTGATCATGTTCTCCTCTTCTCATCCATGCCACATTCTCCATACAGATCCCTCCCTCCTTCACCCCACCCTCCTGTGATTGCTTTCTTCTCCCTCCTCATCTTTACTTGGGCCCTTTAGCTTGTTAACCTTCATGAATTTTGTGGATTTTATTCTGGGTATTCTCTACTTTTTTGGTTAATATTCACTTAATAGTGAGTATATACCATTCATGTCCTTTTTAAATCTGAGCCACCTCATTCAGGTGATATCTTATAATTTTATGCAAATAAAAACAACTCTGAGATTCCACCTCACACCAGTCAGAATGGATAAGATCAAAAACTCAGGTGACAGCAGATGCTGGTGAGGATGTAGAGAATGAAGAACACTCCTCCATTTTTGGTAGGATTGCAAGCTGGTACAAGCACTCTGGAAATCAGTCTGGTAGTTCCTCAGAAAACTGGACACAATATTACCTGAGGAACCAGCTATACCACTCCTGGGCATATACCCAAAAGATGTTTCAGCGTGCAATAAGGACACATGCTTCACTATGTTCATAATAGCCTTATTTATAATAGCTAGAAGCTGGAAAGAACCCAGATGTCCCTCAACACAGGAATGGATACAGAAAATGTGGTACATTTACACAATTGAGTACTATTCAGCTATTAAAAACAATGAATTTATGATATTCTTAGGCAAATGGATGTATCTGGAGGATATCATCCTGAGTGAGGTAACACAATTACAAAAGAACACACATAGTATGCACTCACTGATAAGTGGATATTAGCCCAGAAACTTAGAATGCCCAAGATGCAATTTGTAAAACACATGAAACTCAAGAAGAACGAAGACAGAAACAGATGCAGATAACCACAACCAAATATTGAACAGAGGTCGGGGACCCTATGGAAGAGTTGTGGAGAGGACTGAAGTACCCAAAGGGGATGGGAATTCCACACAAATACCAACAGTGTCAAATAACCTGGACCCTTTGGAGCTCTCAGACACTGAGCCACCAGCTAAAGAGCTCTAGGCCAAACTCAGGTTGGATCTAAACCCCAGTCACATATGTAGCAGACATGCAGCTCAGTCCTCATGTGGATCCCCCAAGAACTGAAACATAGACTCTCTTTAGAGCTGTAGCCCTTCTGTGAAGTCTGTTTCACAACAGGGCTGCCTTCTTCTTTTGGGAAGAATGTGCCTCATCCTGCAGAGACTTTATGTGCCTAGGCTGGGAGATGGACACTCAGAGGAGAAGGAGAGTAGGCATGGGGAGAGGGGACTTTGTGGAGAGTGGCAGAGGGGAGACAGAGTTTGTGATGAAACCAATTAAACAACAAATAAAACAAATAAAAAAATTTTAAGGAATGGAAAACAGTTTGTATTAGTGCATAGATAATAAAAATTCCTCTTCACTTAATATTTAACAATTATATTTTAAACTTATTGTATACATTTACTAGATCAAATATTAGTAAATACAGTTAAAGGAACCTAAATATATATACAGACACAGAAAAAAATAATGCTTTAATCATCATGTAACAATTATATTTTCCATGCATATTTTATAATATTCCCTGAAGTAATAATTGCATAGAAATAAAAGGTGGTATTAGCATCAAAATAGAAAGACTGGACATTATAAAATTACATAAGTATATGTGGTGAAAAAATCAACTTCAACAGTTAAAAGTCTATAAAGTCATTCTGAAGAAGTAATTTTGATCCTTAGAACTCATACATTCTGATAAGAGAGCACAGTTGACATAATACCTCTTAAAGGGGAGACTTTAAAATATCTTAATACATTAGTAAACATTTTTCATAATATTCTGGAACTAAGCTATTCAAAACAATGCTCTTTAGAATT
Source organism: Mus minutoides (assembly GCA_902729485.2). NCBI lineage: Eukaryota > Metazoa > Chordata > Mammalia > Rodentia > Muridae > Mus > Mus minutoides. The sequence continues at coordinate 91,141 of LR753899.1, forward strand.
TCACACTTTAAAATCATACCTTCTGTCTGTCTATTGTTGAAAATGTTTTCACTGGAATAGAACTTTCTCATAATAAATAAATTTTAGTTAATCTTATAAGGTTATTTTAATTTCTCACTTTTTATGGACATGTGATCTGATGTAACTACTGTTATTATTAGTATAATTATTCTGACAAACAAAGTGAAGGAACAGAAGGGCAAAGGGATAATCTGTCGGAACAACAACTTCTTATCTTGCATAAATGCTCACATAGCTTAAGCCATGACTTTCTAAATAAGAAAATAAACTGAGATAATGAGTGTGACTTAAATTAGCTTTGAGAACGGACATGTAGAATGCTAATTAATGTGATTGTTAGGATGATGCTTTCAAGGGGACTGGAACTAATTCCACAATTTTTAAATTTCATAGAATATTTGACATCTACTGAAAAATAATATCTCACTAATATTCATTGTCTATTGCTATATTTAAATATATCCTATTTATCTCTACAAAGAGTAATGATAGAATAAAATAGTATGCAAATGGATTACATAAAACTGAATACATAGGCAATATATCTTACTAATGCAAATAATTACTAATTATTAATTACTAACTAATATTTACTAATGGAAATAATTAACAGATTACTATTTGTTATGAATTGACCCTCTAAAAATTCTATTCTCTAGTTAAAGGTAAAATAATATTATTACCAAATAAAGGTGATAGAATGAATACTTATTGTTTTAGATGAAACTAAACATTTAGGATACATTCTATTAAGTAAAGACACATGAAAGGCATTTCTCTAATGCTATTTGAAACATGATTCTAAATTTCTTTTTTTTTTTCAATCTTTTTATTAGATATTTTCTTAATTTACATTTCAAATGCTATCCCGAAAGTTTCCTCCCCCCTCCCACTGCCCTGTTCCCTTAACCACCCACTCCCACTTCCTGGCCCTGGCGTTCCCCTGTATTGGGGCATATAAAGATTGCAGTACCAATGGGCCTCTCCTCCCAATGATGGCCGACTAGGCCATCTTCTGCTACATCTGGAGCTAGAGACACGAGTTCTGGGGGTTCTGGTTAGTTCATATTGTTGTTCCTCTTCTAGGGTTGCAGACCCCTTCAGCTCCTGGGGTTCTATCTCTAGCTTCTCCAATGTGGGCCCCTTGCTCCATCTTATAGATGACTGTGAGCATCCACTTCTGTGGGAGACAGCTATATCAGAGTCCCTTCAGTAAACACTTGCTGTCCTATGCAATAGTGTCTGAGTTTAGTGACTGATTATGGGATGGATCCTGTTGGGATAGTCTCTATTTCTAACATGACTCTGTACTGATAAATATATGCAAAATAAGTCTGCTGAACATTTTTATAAAAATTTCAAAGATAGTAGGAAACATCAATATGCTCTTTTCTGGATACAATTCTTGGTGTTAGTACAGGTTTTACACTCTTTTAGATAAATACTAGAATTTCTTTTGCTTTTGAAGAATAATATATAGATAAAATAACAAAAGTCCCCTCTATGAAATCAGTGAATTTCAATTATATTATTCAATATAATTTTCCTAATATGTAGATGCAACCAACGGGAAGAGATATATTTATATCACAAGCAGTGTTTACAGGGATTAGTTAAGTTTTATGAGTACACAGTAGTGAACTTACTCAACTTGAAGGCAGAAATGTTTTCTATACCACTCACATCTGTAGCTTTTCAGCCTTGAGTTTCCCCATTGTACATATTGTTAGGAACATTTACTGTAATATATAAATTTGAAAGTTACATTATCACATTGGAAATAATTGTTTTTCTTTCTTTTACAATTAAATTTATATGGTGTGTCTCTTCTTTCTTCAATCCCTCACTGTCCTATTTAGTTATCCATGACCAAGCTCCATTGATCATAGTGAAACTGTCTTTATTTCTATACCTCTGTAGTATAACTGAGAATATAGATTACGATTCCTACAGCATTACTGTTTTGTTGTTGTTGTTGTTGTTGTTGACTTCTCTTGGTATTCTGGGAATTTAGTTGGAAACCAATATATCCAATAGAATAGCACAAGTTGTAGTAGAAAATAAAACAGAACACCAGTGGATATAAGACCCAGTGAGAGGAGTAGCAGACTCAATGGAATCCAGAGAAGGACCCACATAATGCTCAGAAAGAAGGAAGTGGAGATGCTACAAAGTATAAAACCTGTGGCGACATTCCCTTTATTTTATGATGATATATATATATATATATATATATATATATATATATATATATATATATATATTTAACAGTGTCAAGGACTGGTGCTTGCCCATGTAATGGATCTCAAGTTGGGCCAGTTGTTGTTTGAACAATCTATCACTCTCTGTCCCATCTTTGGACCTGCATTTATTTTAGAGAGGAAAAAAAATTCCAACACTTGGGAGGCAAAGCGAGGTGGATTTCTGAGTTCGAGGCCAGCGTGGTCTACAGAATGTGTTCCAGGACAGCCAGGGATATAAGAGAAACCCTGTCTCAAAAAAACAAAAAAACCAAAAAAAACAAAACAAACAAAAAAAATTTAGTTGAAAGGTTTGTGGCCGGATTGGTGTCCTCTTTCCTCCACTGGGAGTCCTGCCTGGCTCCAGGAGGTGGCCTCTTCAAGTTTGAGGTCCCTGCTGTTAGGTATTGATGCTAAGGATACCCACATTGACTCCTGGGAGTATTCCCCATCCCAGGTCTCTATTACTTCCTAAGGATTCCCCAGGGCCACAACCTGGCAGCTGTAGGCTCCATTCACTCTGTTGCTTTCCTGTTTACCCTGACACCTGCTCCTGTACCCCCCCCCCCTTTACCATCCACCTCTCCTCTCCCAAAGATTTCCTTTCCTCCCTCTGTCTCTTTGACTGTTTTAACCCCCTTGTAATTGAGACTCAAGTAGCCTCATTTTGGCTTTCCTTCTTGTTTAACTTCTTTGGATCTATAGGATATATGATGGGACCCTTGTACTCTATGGTTCATATACATTCATTAGAGAGTACATAGCATGCACATCCTTTTGGGTCTGGTTTACCTCACTCACAATAATATTTTCTTTCCATCAATTTGCCTGCAAAATCAATAATGTTCTTGTTTTAATAGATGAATCGCATTCTATTGTGTAAATAAGCCATGTTTTCTATATTCATTCTGTTGAGAGACATTGGAGTTGCTTCTAATTTCTAACTATTACAGATAGAGATGCTATGAACATAGAGGAGTATGGTGGAACATAATTTGGATATCTGGCAAGGGCCAGTAGAGCTGGTCTTCAAGCAGAAATATTTCCAGTTTTCTGAGTCCACCACATTGATTTCTGGAGTGGTTGTACAAGTTTGTAACTCCACCAGCAATGGAGGAGTGCTACCTTTCTCCATACCCTTGCCAGCATGAGTTTTGTTGTTGTTGTTGTTGTTGTTTTTTGTTTTTTTGTTGTTGTTGTTTTTGTTTTTGCCATTCTAATAGGTGTAAGGAGGAATCTTGGGATCTTTTCAATTTTCATTTCTCTAATGAATAATAATATTGAACATCTCTTTAGTTGCTTCTCTGTCATTTGGGATTACTCTGTTGCTAATTATCTGTACCAATACCAGGCAGTTTTGTTTGTTTGTTTGTTTGTTTAACTATTGCTCACTAGTACAGCTTCAAGTCATGGAGACCTCCAGAAGTAACTTTATGTTAAGAATTGCTTTGGTGGTCCTGTTTTTTTTTGTTTGTTTGTTTGTTTGTTTTTCCGTATGAAGTTGAGAACTGATTTTTCCACGGAGAGAAAAATTGTGTTGGAATTTTGATGGGTATTGCACTGAATCTGTAGATTGCTTTTGGGCAGATGGTTATTTTTACTATCCTAATCCTACATATACATGAGCATTGCGATCTCTCAATCTTCTGTGGTATTCTTCTATTTCTTTCTTCAGGGTGTTGTTTCCTAATTTGTTCCTCAGCCTATTTATCATTTGTATCAAGGAGGGCTACTGATTTGTTTCAGTTAACTTTATATCCAGTTACTGGTGAAGCTGTATATCAGCTGTAGGAGTTCTCTGGTAGATTTATGGGTGTCATTTATTTATATTATTACATCATCTGCAAATAGTGATAAATTGATGTCTTCCTTTCCAAATTGTATCCCCTTGATCTCCTTTCTTTCTCTAATTTCTCTAGCTACACCTAGAAGTACCAAATTGAATACATAGGGAGAGAGTGGTCAACCTTGTCTTTCCCCTGAGTTTATTTCAATTGTTTCAAGTTTCACTAATTTATTTTGAGGTTGTCTGTTGTTTTGCTGCATATTGCTTTTAATATGTTTAGGTATAGGTGATGAATTCCTGATCTCCCCACAATGGTTAAGATGATGTATTGGATTTTGTCAACACTGTTTTCAGCATCTAATGAGAGGATCATTAGACTTTCTTCTTTGAGTTTGTGTACATTGATGGATTTTCATAAATTAGATCATCCCTGAATCCCTGGGATAAAGCCCACTTGGTCCTGGTGTTTTTGGTGTTTTTGATATCTTATTGAATTCAGTTTGTGAGAATTTTATTGAATATTTTTGCATTTATATTCATAAGCAAAATTGGTCAGAAGTTCCTTTCTTTGTTGTGTCTTTGTGTGGTTTCAGTACCTATGTCCTCTTTTTATTTCTGTACCCCATTATTTTGATTGCATTATTTAGTCTGTAGGAACTTAACTTCTTGAAGTCTATCTATCTATTTTAGATATTGGCTCTCTGTTGGATGGAAGATTAGTGAACATCTCCTAATCTTTATGCTTCCCTATTGTCTTATTGGCAATGTCTGTTGCCTTACAGAACCTTTGTAGTCTCATGAGGTCCAATTTATCAATTGTTGATCTTAGAGCCTGATCCATTGATATTCTATATTCTGTTCAGAAAAATTTCCCCTATGCCAATGTGTAAGAGGCTATTACCCACTTTCTTTTCTATGATATTATATATTATAGAAAATATGTTAATATTTATGTTAAAATATATGTTAATATATTAATATATATTATATTATATAATATATATTATATATATCATATATATCCATAAATTCATTTTTTAATAGCAGAATAGTAACCCCAGAACTCGTGTCTCTAGCTCGGTATGTAGCAGAAGATGGCCTAGTCGGTCATCATTGGGAAGAGAGGCCCATTGGTACTGCAATCTTTATATGCCCCAATACAGGGGAACGCCAGGGCCAAGAAGTGGGAGTGGGTGGACAGGGGAGCAGGGAGGGGAGAGGGGGGAGGGGACTTTCGGAATAGCATTTGAAATGTAAATTAAGAAAATATCTTATAAAAAAATTGGAAAAAATGCTATTAAAAAAAAAGAAATACAGAGGACATATTTTAACAGTCTGTACGCTACCAAATAAGAAAATCTAAAAGAAATATATAATTTTCTTCATAGATACCACTTACCAAGGTTAAAACAAGATTATATAAACTATTTAAATATACTTATATCTCTGGTGAAATAGGAGTAATTAAATGTCTCCAAACAAACAAACAACAACAATTAAAAAAAAAAAAAAAAGCAAAGAACCAGGTAATTATAGTGCAGAAGTTTACCAGATATTCAAAGATTGATGCCAACACTCATCACATTATTTCAAAAAATAAAAATAGAATGAATATTTTCCAATTTGATTCATGAAGTTATTCTGATGCACAACATACATAAAAATTCATCAAAGAAAACTACACACCAATTTTTCTTACGGACATGTCTTAGTCCGGGTTTTACTGCTTTAAACAGAAATCATGACCAAGGTAACTCTTATAAAGACAACAATTAATTGGAGCTGGCTTACAGGTTCAGAGTTTCAGTCCACTACCATCAAGGTGGGAGCATGGCATTGCCCAGTGAGTCATGGTACAGGAGGAAATAAGAGTTCTACATCTTCATCTGAAGGTTATTAGGAGAATATTGACTTCCAGGCAGTTAGGATAAGGGACTTAAAGTCCACACCCACAGTGGCATACCTACTCCAACAAGGTCACATGCCAACTCGAGCTGGGCCACAATATCTAATGGTGACACTCTCTAGGTCAAGCATATACAAATCATCAAAACATAGATGAAAACTTCTCAATAAAATACCTGCAAAGCCTGTCCAGAAATACAACAAAATTATAACCTACAATGACCAAGTAGGCCTCATCCCAGAGATTCAGGGATGGTTCAACATATTTTAATTAAAAATCTAATCACACTCATGAGCAAAATGAAAGACAAAAACTACATGACCATATTATTATATGTCTAAAAGACTTCTTACAAAATTCAACACCCCTTCTGGGACTGGCTTTCAGTTGTCACCTGCTGGTAGATTATTGTCTTTGCTTGTTCCCCATATAGAAATGAAATATTTCTTCTTTGCCCCTCTTCGTAAAGGAACTAAAAACAATCTTTCAGGAGAAGTTCTTACTTGTATCTACCTATAGTTTCTAATCTCCAGGGTGAGGATTCTGTGAAATATTGGCAATTCTGATTTAATAAATTCACTGGGATACAGGGGACATGCCTAAACTTGATAAAGGCTGTGGGGCTGTGAAAGGCAACCTGTTTTGATTGAATGATGACTCCGGAGACCCAGTAGGAAACTCTACAAGGAACATAAGAGTAAACCATGTTCCCAGAGCTAGGTGCCTGACACCACACTGCCCCCAACTCCATAATTCTGTGACTGTAAGTCATGCAGACAATGTCCCAAGCTCCTGACATTTTGGCTAGACTCCACCCCCACAGTTACCTGACTATAGCCAGGTATGCTCCTCCCCAGAGCAAGGTAGCCCAGCCCACTATAAAAGGGACTATTTGGCTCCTCCTCTCTCTTTAGGCTCTCACCTTTCTTATTATCATCTCTAGCCCTCCTTCTCTCTGTGTCCCTTCCTGCCTTTCTCCACATGGCTATGGTCAGACTCTCTCCCTCTTTTACCTTCTCTTTTTCTCTATGCCTTTCTAGGATAAATCTCTAAAGTCATACACTGTGTCTGCTCATCAAGGCCTGTTGTGCTTAAACGATGGGATAGGTTTTCCCCTAAAGAGCTGCATCTAACCTCCTGCCAGAAGGCCTTTCTGTCCTCCAACCACGGACCAGACCGAGGGCTCTCAACTGCGTGGGAATCACCCAGCACCCGCCCCCTATCCATGCCCTCTTCTCCCTTTGGTCCTAGGGATGACCAAGCTGCCCCCAGTGCCCCCATTTTGTTCTCAGCTCTTCTGCAGTGTCCAGCAATGTCTGGGATGCCTGAGACTAAGAACTTGTTATCTCTAGCCTCAGTGAGAGGCCCAGAGACCTCAGACTGCCCCTTGCCCATCCCCCTGGCAGGCTTGGGTTCCATAGCTTCCCACAGCTAGACACCCACCCAGAGCCTTGGAAAACATGTGGCAGTCCTACCATGTCTGCCTGCCCAGAGCTCCAGAACTCTGAAAGGTTGTATGTTTTCTCCTACTCCCTTTATTCCTCCATGCCAGTTGCCCTACAAAAGGTGATTTAAAGCAAACCTATAGTGAACATAAACTTAAATGGAGAAAAGCTCAATGAAATTCTACTAAAATCAAGACTTAGGCAAGATTGTCCATTCTCCATACCTATTCAACATGGTACTTCCACTTTTAGCTAGACCAGTAATACAACTGAAGGAAAACAAAAACTACAAATTAGATAGAAAATATCTTCTTTTGGGACATAAGATATGTTATCATATATAAGTGTCCCTAAAAATCCCACTAGAATACTCCTATAGCTAATAAACACTTTTAGAAAAGTAACTGGATAAAAAATTATCTCCCCCAAATCAGTAGCCCTCCTATTTAAAAATAACAAAGGTGTTTAAAAATAAGTCAGGAAAGTACATTCCAGAGAATCCTCTACATTATTAAATATGTTGGGGAAACTCTAATCAAGCAAGTGAAAGACCTCTCATACACATAAATCAATAAGATTAATGTAGTAAAAATGTCCATCTTATGAAAAACAAACTGCAGGTTTAATTCCCACAAAATTCCAACACAATCCTTCACAGATTCTGAAAAGATAATCTTCAGCTTCTCTTTTAAACACAAATAAAATATATAGTTAAAACAATAATGAACAATAAAAGAACTGCTGAAGGTATTTCATCCCCCAATTCCATGTTGTACTACAGAGATATTGCAAATAAAAATAACAAAATGTGCTGGCTAAATAGGATGGTTTCAGGTTAAAGAATCCAGATAGGTCCATACTTATCATATTGCACAAAACTCAACCTCAAAGACCTCAACATTCAACCAGATACACTGAAACTGATAGAAGAGACAGCAATAAACAGCCTTGAACTTATTGGCACTTGAAGAGACTGGACAGAACATTGCTAGTACAGACACTAAATTTAAAAGTTAATCATTGGGACATCATGAAAATAAAAGAATTTTTACAGTACAAAGGACACCATTATTTGTATAAAATGGCAGTCAAAAGAACTTTTTTTCAATTACACATCCAATAGATGGCTAATAACCAAAAATACATAAAGAACTCAGAAAACCATATATTAAACAAACAAATACCTGATTTAAAAATGGTATGCACATCTGAATAGAGAGTTCTTAAGTGTGAAACTTCAAATGACAGTGAAGTATTAAATAAATATTCAACTTCATGGATCATCAGAAAAATACAAATAAAAACTACCTTGTGGTTTACTGTGGGGTATGGGTATAGGGGAAGGAGGGAGAGGGAGAGAGTGCCTGTGACTCACCAGAATTTTCATGCTCTGGGCAGGTTGATGTGGGAGGAATAGCAGATGCTTTCCACTTGGCTCTGGGTGGGCAACTGGCTGTGTGAAGCCACTGACCCCAAAAGGCAGGGGGTGGACAATGGGCAGCCCCTGATACCAGGTTCTCAATCTCTGGCACCCCACTCTGGATACAGTAGAGGATCTGAAAACAGAATAGGGACCCCAGGGCAACACTCTCAGCCTTGGAGATGAAGAGGTTAAGAGGGAAGAGGGAGTTTCACACACAAGTGAGAGTCCTTAGTCCAGGCCTTGATGAACAGAGACAGTCTATGGTTTTAGAGATTTATTGTAGAAAGGTTGGGAGAAAGAGAGAAGGTAGGAAAGAGATAGAGAGAGTGGATCTGGTCATGACCAAGAGGAGAGAAGAGGGAAAGAGAAAGAGAGAGGAGAGGCTAGTAAGAGGTTAGAGAGAGTAAGAGGTTAAAGAGTAAGAGAGAGGACAAGGAGAGAGAGAGAGAGAGAGAGAGAGAGGTTAGAGAGCAAGGAGAGATAGTAAGAGAGTGAGGATTCATCCCTCCAATGTTCTGCCTCTCCACATTTGAAGCAGGTTCCTTTTCTTTTTAATGCTGCTCCAAATGCCTTATCATACACATAAACACACACACACACACACACACACACACACACACACACACACACACACACACACAAGCTTATTTATAATATGCCATCTAGCTCAATGGTTGAGCACTTCTAATCTTCTGCCTGCTACTATCGGCTTAATCAGGGAAATGACCAGTGGTCATTTACCCAAGAATTTCACATGGATGGTTGGCTTTATCTCCTGCAACTCTTAAGCCCAGCCATATCCCACTCCTTCATGACAATTTCTCTGTCTCTTTTTTTTTTTTTTTCCAATTCCTAGCCCTTGCAAATCTCAAGGTCTCACTTAGTCTCTATTTCCCAGCTATTGGCCACTGGCATCATCACTGGTCAATCTTAAACAATTGGGGACAAGGACTTTCAGCATTTGGACATGCAAATTCCAGATTAAATCAAAGCATCAGAACCAATCAGAACAGAGCTTCTGATGGCTAACAGAAGTGATGACCCTCTAGAATTAGCTTCAGGGTGACAGATCAACTTTAATCAGGGTGAATCAATGGTTTTATAGTTTTGAGGAAGTAGATAGTAATATCTGTGGTGGACAAAGGCTAAGGTACTGAGATGCCTTATCCCTGGAAGGCATTCCAGGAATCTCATTTGCTTGGTGAACTTAGTTTCTCATCTGGAGAAAGGAAGCTGAACGTGAAATCTCACCAAGGTTCCATGACATTCCAAAGACAGAGGGTAAGGGCATTTTGAGCTCCCTAGATAAGATCAGAGAAAGGGAAGCCGTGGTGGCGAAGGAAGTGTGCCATTTTACACCAAGTTCCCAAATATCAGATTTTAACCATAATTTGCAGCATTTCTCCACACAAAGCACATTTCACTCCTTAATTCAAAGGTTAATCTTTATTTTTATTTAAATAAAAGAAAATTTATTTACACATGTATAATAATTGATACCAATTCATGAGCCATTTGTTTTTCAGGAAAATGTGCTTGCCATGAATGTCTGGCAGGACAACTGCAAAAAAACATATATAAGGTAAAAGAAGAAAAGTGACTGTCAAGGATTCTACTCTGACTTTTAATATGCTTGCTCATACACAGATACAGAGGGTAGAAAATGAAGGAAAGATAAAGGAAGGTGTATTTGATCAAACCACACAACATCAGTGTTTAAAATTTTCAAGGCAGAAAAAAAAAGGGAGACATGAACAAACATCTACTTACCCCAGATAGAGAAATAATGACAGACCCAGTGATTCATAATAACTATGTCATATTTGGTAAATTGACTTTTGTTTAATTTTATATGTGTGTGTATAAGATATATATGGGGTTACTTATAGGAGCAGAAATGATTGAAATACAACTTTATCACCCAAACTGACCTAATCATGTGTGTCATCTATCCCAATCTGGAAACCCAGGGCTTACTATACAGTCTACACATAGCTCAATAGTATATAGAATGTCCTTTCCAATGGCTGTCCACTTGCGCTATGTTTTCCAGGAATCTCAGCTGCTCTCTGCTTCTTTGAGACTGCTTGGCTTGTTTGCTTTTCCAGACTGCCTGGATAGTATCTTCTTTTGCTGGGTTGTATCTGCCTTTCCTAGCACTTGGGCTCCACTTAGAATGACTCTAAGCAGGTCTAACTGCTTACTCGCTTTTCTGGATGGAGGAGATAAGTAAATCTACTCAGTTTCAGGGACTCCCTGAAGGTATTTTGAGTTGGCTACTTCCTTTCTTAAGAGAAATATCCCCTACAATATTTCATCTCTGCTTAGAACATCCTATTATCTGACTATTCTGTTAACATTTTGTCATTTCTTTCATTAAGGATGGGAGATTATAACCTAGGAGGAAATGGCTTCAACACAGTTTTACAGTGACAATATTTAAAAAGAAAATGATAAATTAAAATAAAACATTATACAATAAAATGTCTAATACAAATATATATTGTTGGGTTAAATCTATGGTTATCTTCACAGGCTTCTTATCCTTAATTTAAGTTACTGTAGCTATAAGTTGCATGGCATTGTTTGGGAAGTATACTGTAAAAATTTTCATAAAATATATAGCTTTTATATCATTACTTCATGTTGTCATATGTAAGCCAATATATTAATTAGACTCTGTGCTTCTGTTAATTCACAAAACAAATTCTGGACAAATGAGAATTTTATTTGTATACTGCTTGAAATCTATTCCTTACTCACTCTGTACATGTTTTTCTTTTCAAGTATTGTGCAGTGTGTGTGTGTGTGTGTGTGTGTGTGTGTGTGTGTGTGTGCATGCATACATGTGTGTATGTATGAATTTGCATTTAGGCCAGAAGTCAACCTAGAGGCTTTTGTTTTGTACAGCTTGTTCCTTTCTTGAGTCATACTTTCTTAATGTCATGAAACTGGATAAAAGAATAGGCTAACTAGCTAGCAAGCACTAACAACCTAGCTTGAGTATACCAGAAACATACCTGTCTTTGCTGTGTAAATTCTGGTATACAGCATACATATTCATTCCTGAATTTTTTGTTTATTTGTTTGTGTGAATGTATGAGTTCTGCCTAATGTAGACTCGGGTCCTTGTGTGTGAATGAATGAGCTCTCTCTGAAATCTATATTTTTCATTCTTATGGACAAGCAGAAACACAGCAATTTAAATAAAACTAAGCCAAGTATTTTGTGAGCCATCCTCACAACTTCATCTCATTATAATTCTCTGAATTTTATAGAAGTACAGATGAAAGGATAGTAGAGTATTAATATCATCTATACACATAGTTTACTTTGAAATATTCCTGAGGCTTTTCTCTTTCCTATGAATATCCTCTCACATTTCTTTGGTTTCTGTGGCTTCTGTGACCCTAATCCATGAAGGACATTGTTCCAGGAGTTATCTGAAGGTCTGTCATTCCTGGTAAATGGCTACTGGTTCTTTTTGAGTTAATGACTTCTATTTTTTCCTTTTTTTTTTTAACCTAGGATATGCTATTATTATTAACATATCTGCTTTCATGAATTTCTTTCTAAATGGAAATATTAATGTCTGAAAACTTAGCACAATATATGACTGAAATGAATTAATTAATACCACAGCAGTTATACCTTTTTGAAGATACCTTGAAATGCAAACATAGTAAGAATCTAAGTATAGTAGAGACTGGAGAAATGAATGACTGAAATAGTGGTTCTCAAGTGAGTCTTCAATTATTTTTGGATGTAACACTTCACAATAGAAGATACCTAGATGCAAAAGAAAAATAAGTTCAATGTGAGTAACTAAGATTGCTGAAATTCTATAAAAGACCTAAAGATTTTAAAATCATGAGAATAAAACTTGTGACAGATTGAACTGGAATTGGTGCATAATTATGAAGGCAGTAATAAAAAAAAAGTATACAAAAGGGATCTAATTAGTTTTTAGGTATTTAGTATGCTATTCTTCCTCCAAATACAAACTGGTTTCCTTAAGCTCTCGGTTAACATCTATGATTTTCATTTTTTAAATTTATTTTTATTTGACACATCTGAGAGTGTGCCCTCATGTGTAACATTTGTATTCCTGGTGCCAATAGAAAATGTAAGAGATCCTATAATCTTCAAATTGCAGTTACAGAAAGCTGAGTGCTGCCATGTTGGTGCTACTATCCAAACCTGGCTTCTCTGTAAGAGGAGCCAGTGCTCTTAACTGTTGATTTGTCTCTTCAGCCTCATATCTAGAGATTTATTATCAATATGTGTCAGAACACGAGTTTTCTTGAAGTTCCTAAAGTTCCTTTAGGATGTGACTTACTTATTTCTCTTGCTATGAACTGAATGTGTGTTCATTAACATAAAATTTAAATCCCACTATTGTATGGATGTTTTGTGTTGTTATTGTTTTAATTTGTTGTTGTTTGGGATATTTGTGTTTCTGCTACTTTAATTGTGAAGGAAAGTTCTTAAAGAATATGGTTGGCCCTTATATGAAGAGACATAGGAAATATCACTTGGTCTTTGCCTTCCTACAATATGAGATTGAACAAGAAGAATGTTTCATCCCAAACACAAGAGGCCCATGTCAGACCTGGTACTTGCTAGGACTTGCATTTCTCATTCTTCTAAACAATAAACCTACTATAGGCCATTTGTGCCAGCTTGTCTACATTTGTCGCACCTCTAAATACTTACCAAAGTACAAACAATTTTCATAGGTGTTGTGTAAGAAAAAAAATGAAAGAATGAAAGAAACACAATTACTGGAAATATAACTTTCACATTCATTAATCATCAGAGGCTATCTATAAAAAGGTTTCTATGGAAATCCTACATACTCAAGTGTTATGATGTTAGACATGCTTAAAATAAAACAAATTATTCCATGGAATAGGTACGAAACATAGAAGGTTCCATCCCATACCAGTGGCAGTAGGCAGCTAACCTTTCTTCTGCATTCTCTCCCTCCCGTTCATGACCTTCCTTCCTTCCTTCCTTCCTTCCTTCCTTCCTTCCTTCCTTCCTTCCTTCCTTCCTCCCTCCCTCCCTCCCTCCCTCCCTCCCTCCCTCCCTCCCTTCCTCCCTTCCTTCCTTCCTTCCTTTCTTCCTTCCTTCCTTCTTTCCTTCCTCCTTCCCTGCCCTCATAATATTCTACCCCTCATTGGACTCTGATTATTAATATGCTCAGTGTTTCTTCAGAGATTTAAAGACTTATGTGGTATTTTTCTCTTTTCCTGTCAGAGACAGGATATAAAGTTGTCTTATTTTTATACATCTAAAAATGTTTAAGAATGGGAAATTGAAAAGAAAACAAATTATTTTTTCTATTGTTTTTCTTTTTCAGGTACATGTTGATATAAATGTACTTATGGAAACTTCAAGGATGAAACTTTTCATTTCTAACACTTTTAAAGCTAAGGGCTGAAAGAAAAGTACTGGACTTCTCAAGAGATAACACATTCTCACCCGTTTTCTAGTGCTATTTCTTCATCAAAGAAAGTTCACATGAAGAAAAGGAACTCAACCACCCCAAGCTTGGTGATTCACCTATCACTAATTTAAAGGGTCATTACTTATTCTGTTTCAAAGGAACACCAAGGAAGAGCACTGCCTATACCTTTTAATCAGTCAGTGTGATGTGAGGTCCTCCCGAGAGGAAAAAGGGAAAGGAAATACAGATTTTAAAATCAAGACTTTTCAGCATCTAAGAATTGGTGTGGGGCTCAACTACTCATTTCAAAGTGTACCATAAACAGACTTTCCTATTCTTTTCATAAGTTATTGTTATTCTGAATTCCATATATATATATATATATATATATATATATATATATATATATATATATATATCCTACTCCATTAGCCTAAAACTTTTTCATGTATGCAATCTTTAGTTTAATATTTAAGGTGGATTTTTCCTTAGAATGGTGCCTAATTAAATTTGAGAAAGGTGTTTAGTGTTTGGAACAAGATGTACTAGTGGAAGCATCCAAGTAAAAGTGAAAATAAGTGTAATATCTTAGGGCAAGTCTTTGAAGAGGAAGCACATAAATATACTTTTGGCCTAGCTCTGACTCATTGTCATTTCTATTCCATTTTGAAGAAATTAATGATAATGGCATGCACAATGCAAATGTATACATGAAACTTTTCTTATCCATGTATTTTAATTAATTCTTCAGTTGTTTAGTAGCAGGTTAGCTTACTTTAATATTCTACTTAAATAGTTCAATTATCTGTTATAAAAATGATTCCAAAGTGTAAAGAAAATACCTTGTATATTGCTTGAATGCATCACCTATAAATTAAAAAGCCTACAACTTATGACTTAGGCAGGAAATACAGTGGGGCCTGTAGGGGGCAGAGAAGATTCTGAGAGAGAGCTACTCGTGAAGAGATTTGCCAAGAAGATGTAAGGTGACTGGTGCATGGTACTGAGCACAGGTAACCAGTCACGTGGCAGAGTATAGGTTAAAATAAATGGATTATCAAGAGTTATGATTCTAGTCAGAGATGAGCCTAGCTATATGGCCAAGGTATTTGTAAATATATTTTCAGTCTGAGTCTTATTTCTGGAAGCATGTAACTGAGAGCAAAAACTGGAACTAACGTCTACACAGAAGTCTAACCAAAGCAGTTTCTAGAGACATATTTACTCTTTTTCCTTTTGTTTAATTTTCAAGAATCAAGTAAATCTATTCACTTATTATTTTTCTTCTTACAATACCTTCCCTTCTATCAAATCATTATCAATGTTACTATTGCTTCAGTATCCTCAACCTTTTCCAACTAAAAAGGTAGGAATATAGGCTCAGAGACAGCAGTGACATTATTTCTGCACCAATGCTATTAGTTATCTACATGTGCATAATATGATTAATTTGAATAAAGTTTAGTTTCATTGTTTTGAAAAGTAGGGTAAGAATCTAGCTAAAATATTATTGAGGAACTGACCAGGAAAGCAAACAATTTTAATACACTGTTTATTCCTTTGATTTAAGTTACACATAGTTATTTACAATGAGGATATCCAGAACAATTATAGAACAATTGAATCATATAGTTGATATGAAGCCTAAATATTAGTCTCAGCTTCAACTTTATTTACATTATATCAATATAATGCTGTAATCTGAATAGTAATATTTTATAGAAATATGTTTCCTATAGACATATTTGAAAATTTGGAAAATACCACAGAAATCATATCTGGTTTAAACAAAAAAGCCAAAGGAAGATGAATAAAATAATTTGATATGTATGCTTGGACATTATTCTGCCACCTTATGAAAAAAAAATCTATGATACAAAAATATTATTTTATTCAGTAATTTTTGAAAATTTATCTCTATGTATTGATATACATAGGAATTTCTAAAATTGATAAAATATGTCAAAAAGTTTTATTTCTGAAAAATGTTAAGTGATAAAAAAAAAACTATCTTAAGGAGGAATGAAGTATATAAAACCCCCATGGAAAGAGTTACAGAGACCAAGTTTGGAGCTAAGATGAAAGGATGGACGATCAAGAGACTACCCCACCTGGGGATCCATGTCATAATCAGCCACCAAATCCAGACACTATTGCATATGCCAGCAAGATTTTGCTGAAAGGACCCTGATACAACTATCCCAAGTGAGGCTATGCCAGTGCCTGGCAAATACAGAAGTGGATGCTCACAGTCATTTATAAGATAGAACACAGGGCCCCTAATGGAGGAGCTAGAGAAAGTACCCAAGGAGCTGAAGGGGTCTGCAACCCTATAGGTGGAACAACAATATGAACTAACCTGTACCTCCAGAGCTTATGTCTCTAGCAGCATATGTTGCAGAAGATGGCCTAGTTGGCCATCATTGGGAAGAGAGACCCCTTGGTCTTACAAACTTTATATGGCCCAGTACAGGGGAACCTCAGGGCCAAGAAGTGGGAGTGGGTGGGTAGTGGAGCAGGGCAGGGGAGGCGGGGCATAGGGAATTTTTGGGATAGCATTTGAAATTAAATAAAGAAAATATCTAATAAAAATTTTAAACTAAAACTGTAGAGATGGAGCAGCAGCATAGATTAAGTACTGCTTCTGTAGAGGGCCTTAAAATGTTTGCTAGCAGCCCTACTTTATAAGTACCTATACCAGTAGCTCCAGGCCATCTCATATATTTTCTTGGCCAACATAGACCAACTGTACTCACATGCACATATCTTTCAGTATATCCTTCAGTATATATCCTTTCATATGTAAGTATGTCTTTGATGAAAAAAAAATGTTCTATACCTTCTTGTAGACAGTGTGATATAGCTCAGGCTGGTTTCTACACACACATACACACACACACACACACACACACACACACACACACACACACACATGCCTAAAAAGTATATTAAAGGGTCTCAACTGTGTAACTATTGAGTTTATATACAAATTGCTAGAGATAGTTCCAGAATATATTAGCTAGTACATGATAGGTTTGACAGCATTTTATTTAAGTTACAATTGAGAATGATGATACTATATAAAATAAGTTCTATAATATGATTAAAGTATTTAAACTTTAGTAATTTTCTATTACTTTGCATTTACTTACTAAGTGAGTGTGTTTATGTAGGTGGACAAACACAAACTCTGGAAAGTACATGAATGTCAGAGGACAAATTGTAGGAGTTAAATGTTTTTTTCCACCCTGTGGGCCCCAGAAATCTAATCTGAGTCATCATGCATGATGTCAGATGTCCTTCACTAATAAGTCATATTGAGGGCACTTTAAAATTTTTCAAATTATGATTTATTTCCTTGGGTAAAACCAAACACTTTATTAAAATGCATTTATGTCTTTCACTATTTATGTTATAACTAAACATTTTTAAAGTATATTCTCCAAAGGTAAGTCTGGCTGTATTTTTAAGTAATATATAATGTATACACAAATGTCTGAATTTTTATGCATTTTATTTCTAACATGTGTGAATTTTAAAAAATTTGATGTTCTCTGTGTGGGAGGACAAGTTGTCTGTATTTCTTCTTCATAAAAAAGCATACATAATAATTTTATCCACGCAAAGTTATATTCCTTTTATTTTATACTTATGCTGAAAATCATGGGTTGAAATCTTATACCATAAGAGAATGATAAAGGAAGTGCATGTCCTTCTTTAAAGAGGCAGATAATGATAGAGAACCTATGTAATGGAATTAGTGGAATACAGGAGGCCTCTCGGCAGCCTTTCTTTCTTTCCACAATTTGAGAACATCTAGAGAGTGATGAAGTGCATGGAGAGGTAGTCTTCAGCAGGCACTCACTCTCTCTGAAATTACCCTTACACTGCACTGTGTAATTCATGTTTCTGTTGTTGATACATTAATAGTCGATAATAACTGTCCATATTAAGAAAACCCCATTTTATCCTATTATGTCAAAATAATAATAGTATTAGGGCTTTTTAAATAAAACAACTTTTATATATGTAAGTGGAATGTATTTCATGACAAATAATTGTTCTATAATTGCTTGTAGACAGTCGGATGTAGCTCAAACTGGTTTCCAACTAATAATCCTGCCTTGTTAAATCAAATGGAAGATTATGGGCACACTGAATCACATCCAGCACCAGACATCTTAGAAAACAACAATGTCTACTTTACAGGTGGATAATATACTAGTGCATTTGCTATTTAATGAAAGACTTGTCTTCTTGGCATTTATCTGAAAAAAAATTGTATAGTTTTTAAATCTCTACTATTTTACCAATCAGAAATAACTTTCCCAGACCTTGTGCTGTTTAAGGCTTATTGTAAATAATTTTTAAAAATCTGTATTATTTTCTAAACTTTCTTATTATAAGTGTTCATTTTTTATGCTAATCTGTTTCAATCATTGATGAGGCTAAAATATACAATAGCCTTAAATAATTTTAATCAAGCCATCATTAAACCTGTTTATACCAGGTTTTGGATTATATTCTGCATTTGACTGACAATTATAATCCAAGAACTGTTGTCTCATATTAGAAAGCAGCCAGTAACCATTACCCTTTCTCCTTGAGTTGTATAAATACTTACAATGATTAACAGACCATCTTTCACCCTCGTTAAGGCATCAGTTACCTCTTATCAAACTCATAATAACTCCAGAATCATTCTTTAGCCAGAGATCTTCACATGACCTACATATTCATCATTAACAAACTGTTTTAAATAACTCCATTTAGATATAGAATCTACCATGAGAATTAATTGAGATAACTTCAAAGGAAATCCTTCAAAATTATTATAACCTTTGGCCATCTTTCCTCTGAGCTCAGCGGACACACCTAGGGCCTGCCCTGTGCTTCGCATGCCCCAGGACTTTAAGATCGCATTGGGGTTACTCGTGAGTGGAGTGCAGAGGTGGTGTAGGGAGCTGTGGGCCAGCAGTTGCCTGCAGGGGCAGGATCCGAGAACTCCGCCCCACTGGAGGAGGCTGGGCCTGTCCCAGCCAGAGCACCACCCACCCCGCCATCTTTCCTCTGAGCTCAGCGGACACACCTAGGGCCTGCCCTGTGCTTCGCATACCCCAGGACTGTAAGATCGCATCGGGGTTACTCATGAGCAGAGTGCAGTGGTGGTTCTAGGAGCAGTGGGTCAGCAGTTGCCCACAGAACAGTGGGTCCTTTCTGGTCTGCACCATCGCCAGGTCTCCTCAGGAAGAGATGGCAGGAGGCAAGCGTAAGAACAGAAGCAACAGAATCCAAGGGTACTTGGCATCACCAGATACAAACTCACCCACCACATCAAGTCCTAGATACAACAGCAGACCAGAAAAACAGGACATGGATATAAAGTCACTGGTCATGATGATGATGGAGGACTATAAGAAGGAAATACAGGAAAATTCAGATAAACAACTAGAAGCATATAAAGAGGAAAAACTTAGAGAGTTACAGGAAAACACTGATAAAAAAACTAGAAGCATTTAAAGAGGAAAAACTTAGAGAGTTACAGGAAAACACAGATAAACAACTAAAAGCATTTAAAGAGGAAATACTGAGAGAGTTACAGGAAAAGAATACCAAACAGGTGATGGAATGGAACAAAACCATCCAGGACCGAAATATATAAGTAGAAACAATTAAGAAAAACCAAAAGGAGTTAACCCTGGAGATAGAAACCATAGGAAAAAATTCAGGAACCATAGATATGAGCGTCAGCAACAGAATACAAGAAATGGAAGAGAGAATCGCAGGCACAGAAGATTCTATAGGGAGCATAGACAAGACAATCAAAGAAAATGCTAAATGCAAAAAGATTCTAACATAAAATATCCAGGAAATCCAGGACACAATGAGAAGAACAAACTTAAGAATAATAGGAGTAGATGAGAAGGAAGACTATCAAACTAAAGGGCCAGCAAATATCTTCAACAAAATAATAGAAGAAAACTTTTCATACCTAAAGAATGAGATGCCCATAAACATACAAGAAGCCTACAGAACTCCAAATAGGCTGGACCAGAAAAGAAATTCCTCCCGACACATAATAATCAGAACAACAAACGCACTAA